>PVJL010002163.1:0-212320 GCA_004026885.1 Lyroderma lyra | reverse complement strand
GGAGATGCACGGTGAGGGCATGGCGCACACCGGGCGGGGCCACACGGAGATGCATGGTGAGAGCACAGCGCACACCGGACTTCAAGACTTAGTGTAAAAAAAAAAAAAAGAATATAAAATACATTCAATACTGATTTCACATGGACATGATAATCTTTCAGATATGCTAGTAAAATTAATTTTACCTGTTTCTTTTTACTATCTGTAATATGGCTATTAGAAAATATAGATTACATATGCGACAAACATTTGACAGAGAAAAATGTTAAGATGTCCTAATTTAAGTCACACTGCCCTAGGGAGGGAGAGAGAGAAGACAGGTCGATCTGTCAGCAGAGCCACGGGACAAAATCGTCAAGACTGCTCACATTCCTGATCGCGTGTTGCAACTTGGAATCAACACCCAAGTGGCTACTGCAGGTCTGATCCAGAGAGGACAGCCACACCCTGGTTAAGCATGACCTTTCGGGACTATTGCCCACAACGGATCCAAAAGCAATAAATACTGCTTCTTTGCGGACTATGCACCTGTCCGAGAGCTCTCCCTGCTTCACCCTTTCTCGCAGCCAATGTAAATTCTTTCAGAACAACTTAGATCTTTCTTCTCCAAACTCATTGTATAGAAGAGCCCCTTCAAGAGCCCCAGGACAGCAGACATGCTGGTTTTTTTCCATCCAATCTTGCCGCTGATGGTTCAGATTGCATGCCCCAGGACCTGACCCTTCCTCTGGCTAGCATATGGCTCAGTAAACCACTTTTGGCCTTTAAGGATTTTGTTTAACACAATTTGTTTTTATTGGACACCACAGGCCAAGATTATGAAGAAAGGAGAAGAGAGAATCAAAAGGGAGAGGTAATACGAACGGAGCTCAATTTTGCATGCCTCAGAACAAAAAGTCTGTAACAAAAAGTGTAACACCTCCTCTTCAGACTGAGTGTTAGAATGTCAGGAAAATGCTTAACGAATTGCCAGAACATTGCACAGGTGGAGAAGGCAACACGCCCAAATATTATATTTGAAACCCTGAGCCGTAAATCTGAATCTTAAGGATAACCAACATTTCCATCAACCCCTCTCGCTGTGGTAGGTAGGATCATGACACTATTTGAGAAGGTACTATGGAAAAATTAGGGTCAAAATTTCAGTCTTGCCTCCAGCATATGTGTCCTGTTTATTTCTGATCCAACAAGAGAAAGAACATTATTGTGCTTGAGAATTTATGCCAGATCATTGCCTACCATGAAACCCAGCACCCCTCTTTCAGATGGGGAACTGTAAGGCACAGACGAAGGTACAAGCACCCTCGGGAAATCAGAAGGATGGCTGGGAAGATACCGGACTCAGATTTCATGATTTTAATTTCAGGTCTCCCATTTCTCAAGAAAGTTGAAGAAACCCAATTCAATAATTTAAACAGACCTGATGTCAAGCATATTTTTGTCCACTTTTTTTTTAAAGTAGGTGTGGCTTCTGTCATCAAAAGCATTTCACTGAGGGAAAACCCTGCAGCCCATGGAAAAAGGGAGTTTATTTCAACATTGAAGAGAAAAGGAAGGGTGGGGAGAAGAAATTTATTTTTCCTATTGTACAGAAATCCAAGCCTTCAGCTATAAAGAATGCCTACTTTAATGAGACAAGGATTGTGTTCTAATTAAGAAACTTAGATCAAGTGTAAGTTAAATCAGTTCCCACCACCCAAACCACCTGCAAAATCATGAAGAAGCAACTGTGAGCCCCTGAGCAGGAGCGTGGCTGGTGCACAAATCTGTACGTGGTCTGCACGCTCCTCCTGGGGCTCTGGCATTCACCAGGGAGGCTGGGGACTGTAAAAATAGTCTGTGTGTTTCTGCAGAAGTGAAAGACCTATTGCACAATGGTGGTGAACTGTGTCTGCTAGAATGAAATGGCTGAGCATGCAAGTGTGAAACTAAAATATATATATATAAAAAAAATAGCTACCACTCCAGACAAGTGGGTTTAAAAAAAAATGTTGGACCTACAGAAAATGCATGGGGACGTGGGTATTGTCAAAGCCTTGCTACCTGATCCTGTGGAAATGGAGGGGCACTAGCTAGTCCCAAAGTCTGGCTGATAAATCTGGTTCATTCATCTTGAACTCTCCCCAGCCTAAAGTCTCAGGTTATTTGTCTTCTTTCCACTCCTTTTCTCTTTGCAAGACGTATACACCAATGGGAAGAAAATAATTTGTAAACTGAAAGTATTGATTTTTGCAGAAGCCCTGTAAGGCAGAGATTGACAGCTTCCTTCCTTCCTTTTCACTGTGGGGGACGAGAGGATTAAGGAGAACATTCTGACACAGACACAGCTGTCAGGTAGCAAGGCACCCCCCCCCCCCACCGCCGCCCACCACTGCTCCCTTGCTCTCTGCCTTCCCCATTTCCTGTGTGCCCTCCGAGATTTCGTGTGGGCTCGGAATCTCCGCCCTGCCTGTGCTCCCTTGTTAACTACTCATCCATTGATTCACTGGTCCATGCAATAAATATTTATTAAACAACTAATATGTGCAAGGCCTGGACTAGGTACTGGGGAAGAAGACTGCGGAGAGGGAGAGAGGAGAGACAAAGACAAATAAGACACACAACTTTCCTAAAGGAACTGAAAATCTAAGGGAGATAAATATGAAGGTTGTAATAAAACATGCAGTGACACACATGCTGTGATTGTGTGGCAGGAAACCAGAAAAAGTGCCCCAGGAGAGGCTCTGTCTCAGGGTGCCTGGAAGTCCCCAGGGGCACACCTGTAGAAGTCAATCTGCCCAGTGAATCAAGAGGCCTTCTGGGAAGAAGAGCTCATAAGGAGAGACAGAGTACAGGTGCATAAGATGGCCCTAAACTCAGGGCTGCCAGGTAAGAATCACGAGACAGGTTGAGGACACCACAGCCTTCAGCCATACCCGTGAGTCTTAAGGTATGAGGCTCCGAGTGAGCACCCAACGCCCAAGGTCATGTGGTTTCCTTGGTGGAGAATGGTTTCCTGTCCCCACTGGGGTGATTGGTGGAGCCCATATGGACATGGCACAGACCCCCGCTGGACAGTCAGCCAGAAGTTGGATCAAAGAAGATGTGTGGCATCTTCTACTGTGGTCGTCAGTGACATCTGACGGTCTCAGAAGACAGATGTTCCCTTGAAAGGCTTCTCTTTGGCAGATATCAGCAACATTGCCCTCACAGCAGCAGGTAGCATCACGGGCAGCAGAGCGGGGAGGAGCGCATGGGGGAACGAGAGGCCCCGCAGGGCAGGCCTAACTGCAGGTGGGCACCCTGTGGCAGCCACGGAGCCCGTGTCCGCTCACAACCCAACCACTGACGGGACATCACGCGTGTGTGGGCCCCTGGACTAGACCTTGGGGCTGCAACAACCAACCAGTCAGTCCCTGGCCCCTGGCCCACTTGGCTTATGGTCTACTTGGGGCCAACAGGTATATGAACTCATTCTTGCCTATTCCATTGAGTGAGTACTTGGAAGGAAAGGTCCAGAATTGGGAAAGTACAAGGAAGGTAGGATCAAGGTCATCTGATGGGTTGGGGATAAAATGCTTCCCTGAGGCAGCAGTGGGCACAGGGAGTCGGAGGGCGAGTTCCTGCGGTTGCACGTAGGGACAGGACAGGAGAAAAGCTGGTTCTGATTGTTCTACAGCGCTGATTCCACCAAGTCTATCCACCCTGGAAAACCCAGGTTACCAACCATGCAAATAGAGAGCTGTGGCAACCCCCGCGAGATGGATCTGCAAGATCTGGGAAGCCTTCTCAGAAAAGGTGGCGTTGTCACTGGGCTTTAAAATATGAGCAGGGTTGTGACAGGTGGAGGCAAATAGCATTCCAGAAGGAGGAAGAAACAAGAAGAGCAAAGACATGAAACGTACAGGAATGAAACGAACAATTTTATGCGCACACACACACAACCTACACACGCACACGCATTTATTCAGATACCGTAAGGCAGTTTCATCTCTGGTTTTCAGATAAGACATTGGGAGCTCTGAGAAATGAAACTGAAAGCCCTGAAAGGCTTGCCCAAGGTCACCAGGGTATTAGGTAACAGAGCCTAAATTTAACCTCCATCTGAATCCAGCCACGTGGCCCTCCCTGACAGCACGTGGCACCCAAAAAGCGTCAATAAGCGGCTGTCAGTCCAGATATGAATGTAGGCCATGCGGGTATGCCCAAGGGCAGCTGGACGAGGAGGGCGGTCGAGGAAAACGGACGGAAGAGCAGGAAGAGTCAAGCACGGAGGCCTAAGGCCTGTGAATGCCGCCCACGTGCAGTGGGTGTGGAACAACCCATCATCAAAGGCTGAGTGGAATCTGTTATCCCAGGATCCTGTGAGTCAGGACCCACTGTTTCAGTGCCTCAGGGGTCTGGTCCAGAATCAAGAACAATAAAAATTAGGGATGGATTATAGAAATGAATACATGAAGCCTGCGTAGGTGAGGCAGAAAGACAACGTTAGAGATGCAGGTCTGAGAAAGCACAGACCGGACAGTATTCTGAATGCTCTCAAGGAATTGGTGTGTTTCGGCACCAGTACAAAAGGGGGTGATGAATCTCACGTGGACACGCGTAGGTCTCCAAAAATGACCGGCAGATCATGATGAGTGCAAAGAGGGACCTTATAACCAGAGGAGCGGGCTGAGGACAGGCAGATGATGACCACCACAGACGTGCCACAGAAGGCTTTGTTTTCGTGGACGCTTGTTACCACGCTGCTCAGTCATTACGTGATGAGATCAGCCATCGTTTCTCTCTAGAAATGTCACAATTCTTCTTGTCAGTTCCTTTTTTTTTTCTTTTCTATTTTTTTATATGAACGCTTTCAGATTTTTAAAGAAGAGGTAGCTAACCAACCTGTATGGTCTCTAAGCTCTTGTCCTGATAAACATGTTTTGAGAAAATGTTCTTCCTAAGTGGGGGGTTGGGGAGAGGCGGGGTAGGGCTGGGGACATTCCTGTTTGGATAAGCCAGATGAACATCCTTTAAATTAGGGAATCTGATATGTATTCTATAGGAGACAGAGTCATCAAAAGATTGGAGTTGCAGAGGGCGGTGGGGGAGGAGGTGTGTGTACAGTATAGTCAGCTCTGTATTTTGGAGGAAAATTTCAACAGTAATAGGAAGGGTGCAGTAGGCCTTTCATACACCTTATTTTATCAAGATTTACCTAAGCTCCCTGTTAATCAGTATAAGGGTGATGTATATTATAATGGGAATCTTTGTGCCTTATTCCTAGGAGCTAATAAAAGCTAATTTAATTGAATTTCAGTTGAATTAAATAGTTCCTAGAAATGTAATAAGAACCCTCCAAAAAACCCACCTCTCTGATGAAGGGTATTTCAAGTTCCAGGAGAGAGGAGAAAACAAAGGAAAAATTTTTGAGAGGGAAAACATTTGGTGCTAAAACTACCACTAAGCAAGTCCGCCCTTGCTCACAGCACTCCAGCATTTCCACGGCTACAGATCACTTAGATGCGTTTGCTTCAGGGTGGGACAAGGCACCCCTTTGAATATTTGCATTTAAAAATAACAGATGGAATTCCCCGATGGTATAGTGGCTAGGCTTCAGATCTGTCAATGCTGCAGCCAGGGTTCGATTCCCAGCCAGGGAACCACCCACATTAAAAAACAAAACAAAACAAAACAAAAAAAACAGAAATAGATTTTTTTCCTAGAACTGGTTTTCTGGGATAAATTTCTGGAAAACGCAGCTTTTATGGTACTTAAACCAAGTTGCTATAACTGTGCACGAGAATGTGGTTCTCAGCTCCTCCTCATTTCACAGTTCTAACAGCGACTGTGCTTTACTTGGGACCCACAGAGCCTTTGGGCCAGAACCTGTATAACAGGTTTCAATGGAGGCTGAAAAGTAGATTTTGCTCCAGGATTGCTCCGTGTTTAAATTGCTCGAATAAGTGTTGGTGCTCTTGTTTCTTACTTTTTGAAGTTTGCTTACCCCTTGCCACCTTTTCTCTTTTCCTTCTTTGAATATTCATTCATTCATTCATTCATTCATTCCCTCATTTGTTCATCTGACAAATACTGGTTGAGGTGTAGTATGTGGTGCTGCACTTACCCCTTCATTCTTGCCACTTTCTGGAGCACTTCCAGAGGTCCTCTTCGGTGTCTGTAGTTGCACTGTCAGGCGTAGCTGCTTCGATGTCCTGAATCAATTCAAACTTCTACCTTTCATGGTCATTTTTACTTTGGGGAAGAACCAGAACCAGAACCAGTTCTGGTGACTAAGGTGGATGAGGATACACTGTAATGTGTTTATTTGACAGAAATTGTACTAGAAGCCAGGTACCAGGCGTGGCCTGAATTGATTCAGGACATCGAGGCAGCTACGACAGCACAACTCAAGACACTCAGCGAAGGACTTCCAGAACCGCTTCAGAAAGGGGCAGGAACGATGAGATACGTGTGTTCAAAGTGAGGGGGATTAATGGCAATATGCCTTTAACCGTAATACATTGTTTTAATTTAAATATTCACCGTAGTTTTAAAAATCACACCTCACATATGCTTTCATAAAGAATATAAGTGTGTGGAAGTCTAGGCTGTATCTTGCTAGATCATGAGTAATCCTGGACTTGCCGGTTTTATTTTCTCAGGCCAGAAATGTAGTCCTATGTGCTGTGGGGGTTACCACCACACGCTCTTGGTTCCTCATCTTGTGTGAATGCCTGGAGTCACCATATAAGGTATTGATAGTGCACAGTCTTGAAGGGTCATTGACCTAATGAAAACCACAAGAGATGGGAAAGCAAGAGATAAGTAAAGGGCATTACATTTCTAGGGCAAAATTCAACAAAATATATTCAATTCTCTAAAGGCACAAGAAAGATCGCTTGGGTGAGGTGAGACATGGAGGGATGCAGAGTGAAGGGAGATGCTGTTTTTGTGAAAGTGACTAGGGACTTACTGGTAGGGAGTGCCAGGCCTGATCTTAATGAGAACCCCGTGTGTGAGGCTCCCGGAGCTGATGGTCAACCAGCATAGCACGTGAGGGAGGGACTTGGCATCGACTTGTACATGGGAGGCAAATGGGCTATTTTAAAATCTTTTTGAAATACAGTGCTTGTGAGGTTCTTTTTTCTTTAGGGAAAAACCAGCTAATGTGCATGGATAATTATTTTTAAATCCTTAAGAAGGAAAGGAGAAGATTGTGATGCTTTTCACCATCAGTCTATACTAAAAGATTCATAGCCCATATTGATTTGACTTCCCCCCAAGACGTCTCAGTTTTCAATAAGGCTCTCAGCCTCCCTCTCCCCATATACACTTATCCTAGCTCTCTCTGCCATCTCTAACCTCTGGCCACTCTCCCACGCAGTCCATTTTCCAAACATGTATGGCTTTTTTTTTTTTTTTTTCTTTAGTGACGATGTCTGGTTTGAGATATCATTCATTTGCTCTATGAGGTTGTGTTGAGGGATAAACAGGTATATTAGGCATCTCTGATTATATAATCAATAGACTCAAACCTGATCTTGATGATGAACTAACAAGGCCAAAGGGTCTGCTAGAATTAGGGAGAAAAGCAGGGGGGTTAGGGCACCTTCTTGGAGTATCTACAGGGAAAGCAGAGAAGTGTAAATTTTGTCCTTAACACACTCTCACCCACCTATCGGGTACCATTCTGGCTCCTTGGGTTGGACTCCCTTGTTCCCCAACCAGCTCAGAATTTCAGGGAATTAATTTTGTTTCCTTGTATGTCAGGTTGGAAAGCAATTCCTGATAGTAAGACAAATAAACTAACCAGAGCAACAATAAAAAACAAAACCACCACCACAAAAAAAGTCTTCAGAAGATATTTTCAATGTGATTCATTTATTCCCTCAAGAAGCAGATGCTGAGTGCCTACGGTGTGCCAGACACAGTGCTGATGAATGAAGGGAGACGACACAACGACTATTCAGAATGCAGCATGTTAAATGCTTTGACAGATGTACAAGAGATTCTGTGAAAGCTCAAGAAGTCCAGCACCACGGGCCATGCTTTGCATACATTATCTCTTATCCTTCTCCAACAGACTTAAGAGATGAGATACTATCTTTACTCCCTTTATACAGATGAGGAAATAGAGGTTAGGAAGGACACATAATCTACCCAAGGTCACACAGTTAGTACATGGTAAGTTTAGAACCTGGACCTGACTGACTGCAAACCCATGTATCAAGTCTTAGCCAGGCTGCTGTTCAGAAGACACACATGGACTCATTTTAGGAAAAAAGAGAGAAAGAACATTCCAGACTGAGGGAACATGTTCAAGGAACCCCATTTGGATAGCACGACTGAGGGTGATCTAATTAAAAGAGCAGTGAGCCAAGGGCAAACCTTGGAAATCCCAACCTCCTAGGGGGAAGGAACCTGAGCAGGAGCCAACACTAAGAAAGGGAAGCCAAAGAGCAAGAAGCCTTCAGGCAGGAAGGATGAGAAAGGAAGAGTCCCAGGAGTGAAGGGTGGGGTTCAGGCACAGAATCCCAAGGGCTGGGAGAGATGTTCTAGAGGAGAGGCCCTTCCTTAAATGCATAAATGAAGACAAACCACTTACGTGACCCCCTACTTCCTCCCACATGGCCCGGTGACCAGGACTAATGGGGATGCACTGATGGTTGGAATCCCAACACTTCAGATATGGATAACGAGATTATTTCCTTTAACCACCTAATTTTCCACAAGAGGAAGAGGAGACTCAGAACTCTGCAGTGATTTTTCCTGACACTGAATAGCTAATTAGGGACAGAGCTGTGATTAGAATTCAGATCATCTGACTCTCTATCTCAAAAGAAGAGATTTCAGACATGTAACCTATGCAAAGGAATGACAAACAGCAAACAGCCAGAAAACATGAAAAAATTGGTTCGGCTTCACTCACACTCAAAGTATCCTCAGTAGTACAGGGAAACAGCATACTCATGGATCGCTTGTAGAAAGCTGAATCGCAATGATGTTTTTGGGAAGATATTTGGGCAATACGGAAGTGGCAATATAGTATAGTGATTAAGGGTATCAGCCTTGAAGTCAGAGAGACTTCAACTCAAACGCTGGGTCTGTCAACCACTGTCATGCAGAAATCATTTTCTGGACACAGCCTCAGTTTATTCTGGAAAAAAAAATGTGGATATTAATAGTACTTATATAATAAATTTATTACGAGGATTAAATGACATTATGTTCATAGCATAGTGCCTAGCATATAGAGTCCGATAAATTGTATTATTGTGATCATTATACATAGAGTTTTACAAATATTCGTATTTCGTAGACCAGCGATTTTATGTTTAGGAATTTATCTTATAAAAATGTTCAGAACTGGGCACCAAGATTTATGTACATGTATATTCATCACAATGTTATCTAAAATATTGAAAAATTGGAAACACAAATGTCCAACAATAGAGTGGGTAAATTAATGACAGTTCACTGGTTGATGGAATACCATGTGGCCATTAAATACCACGCTGCAAGAGAACACTTAATCATTAGAGAAAACATCCATATTAAGTGACAAAAGTAGGTTACCCAACAATATATAAGCATAATGCCAATTTTATAATAAATCATATATGCACAGAGGTATTCTCCACATAAATTCATGCTGGTCATACAAGTGTGTGCCTGGGTGGGGGCTCTGTCCCCTGAATTGAGGAAAACCCACTTAAGTAGATTGTGTTGCAAACTCTGTAACATGACTAAGATAAAAGACAGAATACAAATAAGTTCCTTTTTCTGATACTACCAAAACTACATAAAAATTTGAGTTTAACGAGCCATTCTCAACATTCCAGACTTGAAAAGACTTGGAAGGAAATTATATTTTACAGTTTTACAGTTATCGCAGCATGCTGGGATTTCCACATTTAACTTCTATTAATGCTTTTCAACGCCAGCATGAAAATGTAGACCTTAGGAATCTTCCTCAGTGGTATTTCTTGAAGATACCTGATTAGACTAAATAAAGTGGTAAACTAAATAGACAAACCTTCTGTGGACAAACACTGAATGTAGGAGTTGATTTGTTTACTATCTTTTCTATCAATGCATCCTAGGAAACCTACAGAGGAATTGTAATACAAATGAGAAATATAAAGGACCCAAAGGAATGAGAGATCATTTTTTCCTATACATGTGATTCCAGATAGTTCACTTTCACAGTCTTTGAAAGGACTGTAGTATGCATTCTTAGCTGTAAATCATTATCTACTCTTTCTAGTGGTACATTATTTGTGTAAGGTACATATCATACACACCAAGCAGGTCCTACAAAGAGGAAGTTTCATCATTATTGGGTTTGTGCTTTAATTCATAACATCATTAAGTTACAAATGTACTCCTATGTTTGTGCTCTTGGGCGAGTCACTTAACCCATCAAATCCTTAGTATACTGATCTGAGAACAGTTGTAGGATCAAATGGAATGATTTCTAAGATTCTTTTTAGCTCTAAAATTAAATAGCAAACTATGGAACACAAACATGAATTAAATTTTAAAAGTGGGCTTTTCCTAGAAAAGAAGTTGGTCTTAGAAAAAAAAATCCATGTTGAATCTGTTGAAATTATAAAGTGCCTATGCTAATATGTTTTATGTCAAAGAAACAAATTTCTGAGTATTAAAATTAAATCAAATTCTAATCAGCAGAACATCAGAGATTAGTTACAACCAAGTTGAAAATTTTTCAAGTGATAAATATCATAAGAAACTATTCAAAATTCCTGTTATATTTTGTGGATCAAAATTTTGTGCAAACACATTTATACTTTGATTGTGATAATAATGCCCTATTTTTGAAAGATGCTTTTTAGTTTCAAAGGTCGCATTTGAATATCACAACAAATCTATAAATATAGGTTGAGTGGAGATTATATTCCTCTCTTTAAAAGATTAGAGGCTGAATGATTTTCTCCAAATCACGTAGTTACTTGAGTAGCAGAGCTAGAACTGGAAACCAGGTCTCAAACTCCAAAATTTATCCTCTTTCTGCTGCATCACACTGTTTCCCAATGCCTTCTAGCTAGGCTGACCAGATGTACCATTTTAAATGGGACAGAAAACAACAATACTGTCCCATTTCAAAGGGTATGTCTCGTCAGCCTTGTCTCACTGGGCTAAATTCAAGGGGTCAGTAGGCTGACCATATGTACCATTTGAAATGGGACAGTACCATTGTTTTCTGTCCCACTTAAAACAAGACGTCTGATCAGCCAACTTCTAGCTCACTTCAATCTGAGTTTTTGGATGCCTTTGAAGGTAGCTTTTGTGCACAGGGAAGATTATCCAGTGGATGTGTTTGTTTTTACATCTAACATTTGCCTTATTGAAGTTATAAATTGAAAAGCTTGTATTTGAAAATCCTTAATATTTTAGATTAGAGGTTGTCAAACTACAGCTTATAGGCCAAATCTAGCTGGGTGCTTGTTTCTGAAAATAAAGTTTTATTGGAACACAGCCATTACCTATTTATCCACATGCAGTCTACTGCTACAATGGCAGAGTTGAGTAGTTGCAGCAGAGACCCTAGGGCCCGTAAAGCCTAAGGCATTTGCTATCTGACCCTACCCAGAAAAGGTCTGCCAGCCCCTGTCTTGGATTCAGCACACAGATCTTATTATTCTATATATAAAGCTGGTAAATCTTGACAATCGCTCTTAAGCAGGCTTTTTAAAATTCAGTTAAAACTCCTTTAAACATTTTTAACTACATTTATATACACTTGATGTGTTAGATTTACTTTTAATGTGACTCAGGCATCTATCTGAACTAACAAAAAAATTCCCAAGTGTTTGTATTATTCTTGTAAATCTAATAAACCATGTTGAATCTTATAAATATGTACATATTTATAAATAACTTTCACTTATACACAATTATATACTATATAATTATGCTATATGTAAATATTTCTATATAGATTGTTATTTGTAATTTATAACTATTACTATAATCTTTTGAGTCTGAAGTTCTCTTAAATGCTCCAGTATGTTGCATAAATGTGGAAAGATTTCAGTTTAAAAATCACAAGACTAAATCAATTACAATTTTTATTTAGAATAACAAGGCTGACCTGTTTTACCAAGAGACTAAATTCTCTTAAACAAATATTAACAAATTTGAACAGATTCCTTCTTGACATAAAATATAAATATTATAGTTTGGATCCTCTTAAATATTCTTATGCTTAATTCTAAATCATCTCAGAGTTAAAATACTATGATCCATTAAAGAGACAATGATGTCATCCCAAATAGTTTTGGGAGCTCCCGGCTCAGTGGTGGATAATGCAGAATTACCAGTAATAGTAGGAACAGTTACTCGACATTTTTGGGCAACTCTGATGGGACACGTGGAGCTCCATTTATAAGCTGGGACAAGGACACACAAATTACAGGCAGGGATGGCCACGCAGTCTGTATTAGTTTGCTACGGCTGCTGTAACCAAGTGCCAGAAAAATTGTCTCACAGTTGTGGAGGCTGGAGGTCCAGATCTCACCGATCAGGAAACCGAGCAGCAGAAATGGGAAAGGCACGTCTCTTTATTAAACCGGATGACATACAAAACTTAATTTGCATCTCTGTGACTTCAAGTCTTTGACCACGTGGTTCCCCTGGACTACAGGTTGACCCTTCCACCTGTCATTGGGCTCCTCGTGATCACTGGGTTCCTGACTATCAGGGAAAATGAAGATGGCTGCTACACAGTGAGAGCCAGCAGTGTCTCTGAGTGCCTCCTGCTACTGTCACATCCAGTGGCAAAAGTCAGAGAACGCTCCAGCAACCCTAGCACTCAGATACCTCAGGAATGAGGGTTTAGGTCATGCCCCCAGGCAGGGAAGCCTTGCCCACTGAGCAACCTGCAGGGAACAAAAGCCGCGTGGACCAGGTAGCAGAGGAAGGAAGTTATAAATACCAACTACAGACTTGTGACTGCAGCCAAACCAGGACTGGAGGAACTTCTCAGGGTTTTTCCTCACCCTCTTTATATATCACTTAACATATATTAACTACTTTCCTTTTTATTATTCCCCCTTTTGGGCCCTAATGTTTTATAAAGGGTTTGTGGGGACATGATTAACTTTACATTCAAATCACAGGCTGTGGAACATCAAGACTAGGTAGTGACTTGGCTAATGGAAAAAAAATGAACATTATCCATAGAGCAATACAGAGAAGGCTGGACTTCCTTTGGGGAGAGGGCAAGTGCATTTGCGTGTTAGGGAGGGTCTGTTGTTATTGCTGTCATTTGGAAGCTTAAATCTGGGGAGAAGGGTATATGGGACATTTACCCATCAAAGGGTTGGCCCGCAGTAGACAAGGACTAGCACTCGGTGGCCATCCCAGGTCTCCTTTTCGTATGCCTTCCTCTCCTCCAGAGGTGGGAACACCCCACCTCATGTTTCGGACTTCCTTGCAGCCAAGTTCTGGATGTCATTCATGTCCTCACCATGAACGATTCCAGGTTCACGTCTGGGCTTCTGCTGCTCCTACTGGCAAGCCTGGTCACAGGGTTAACACAGGTGCCCGCGTGTGCTCACCAGCCTTGTAGGTCTCAAAGGAGGACGTCTATTTTACGGTGCAGGTTCCAAGGCTCTGGGGCTGGCAGCCACAGTGGAGACTTCCCGAGGTGGGGGGTTTCCTGATGGTGGCAGACTCCTGATCATAGGTGTGGCCTGACCGTAGGAGTGGTTCCCAAGCCAGCCAGCAGTGGAGGGGCAGCTTCACAGCGGGGCAGGCAGTTTCCTGTTGCACTGAAGGCGGCACTTCCTACTATGGCCCGGTTCTGTGTAGGAGTTCAGAGAGTTGCTCCTAAAGCTCAACCTGGAGTCTTTCCTTAAACCCAAATACAAGTCTGGGGGCCATTCGCCACCCTGTAATAAATGTCTTTCTGCTTACACTCCCTAAAGTGGATTCTGATCTTGGCCAGGAAACTGATAAAAAATCAAAACAAAAAACAAACAAAAAACACAAACACTTCTCCTTTAGATCTTAAGTCTTTAACATGTATTAGAATCCTCCAGTTTTTCATATTTTTCCCACATGGGAGGTCTGAAAATCTTACATATACAGAGGATGCCAAAAAATGTATATACATTTTAAGAAAGGAAAACAAACTGTATTAAAATTATGATACTCAATATATACCGACAACAAAAGATGAAAACACGTCACATTTGACTTCTGCAATTATAGAGGTGCTCAAAGTGGTTACCATCAGCCTCCAGACACTTGTGATTACAGCAAACTACTGTTTGAGCAATGATGACCGAAGTGCCCACTTGTATCACTGCGCACGCCATTTCAATGTCTTCCTGAAGTACCGCCAGTGTAGCTGGTTTTCTGTGGTCCACCACATCCTTTAGAGTCCCTCGTAGGTAGAAGTCAGGGGTAATAAGTCAGGAGAACATGGGGAAAATTCAACGTTCTCAAATTTCCAAAACCACTTCAAAATGGTCTTGCGCACCTTGAATGACAATCGTGCTGCTGCCATTTTCACTGTCCTGCCTGTCGCACGGTGACGCTAGCACTCATTTGATTAATGCTTCTTTTGAGTGAACATCATACTACACATTGCTACCGCAATTCAATTCAGCTTTGAAAAGTAATACATAGATACCATCTGTTAAAATGTGTATGCATTTTTTGGCACCCTGGTATTTAAAAACTGTACCTGTCATGGCTTCGTCCGACTACATGATGACAAATTTTATGAACATCATGTTGCTGGGGGCTCTATTTTCCCCTCCACTTTCTCACCTCAGGTACCTGGTGACCCCACACTGCACTTTACCTTTCCAGGTTAGCTCTGTGTACTCCCACCAGACGCTGGCTCACGCACCGGCCTTTTCCCTCCTCCTCGTCCCCCTCCACTCCCCAATCAAAATGCCTGTTTTGTATCCTGTCAGAACCCTATCTGTGTATGGAGAATCTCATCTAATTAATCTATTCAAGCTAAGTTAATGGGTGACAGTGGAAACAATGTTTTAATAGCGATAATGATGATGATGATGATGGCCACTGTGGACAATTTGTGGACTCAGTGTTGACTGCATGCCAACAACTTTACAAGAATTACATCACTTAATCCTTAAAAATCCCCAAACCTAATGAGCTAAGCGTTATTATCGCCATTTTACAGATGTGGAACCTGAGACCTAGAGAGGTTAAAAGAAAACTGTGATGAAAGTCACACCGCTAGTAAGTTAGAATCGGGACCTGAATCCTAGTCCGAGTCCAGAGGTTTGTCTCCTAACTACGACTCTACGTCGCCTCTTCAGAGTCAAAGGGCTGGTGTGAGACAATTAGGTGGCCTTGCCGCTTGATGGGAAGATTTTAAGATTTCAGGATGGGGGAAGTTTTCCAGCAACAGAAGCATTTATGTTTTACTGAGATCAGGGGAACTAAATATACACCATTAAGAGTTGAACAAGAACAGTTCACATTTTGTGGTAATACAATCAGTTCTGTAGTAACAAGATAAGCATTTTGGTGTGTTTCATTGTATAAGAAATGAAGCTGGGAAACACGAATATTTAAAGAAAGATAAAAGTATACAGGTAAATGAGCAAAACTAGAGGAAATCTGGAAAAATGGAGAAAGGTTAGCTTATTCTCGTGATAAAATATTTCATTAAAGCTTCCATATTATGATAAGCCTCTAAAAGATTAAAGTAGTATAGATAAAGCAGTAAATCGAGTTTAATGCAGGATTAGATAAGAGGCTGGTAGTCTGTAATAATGATAAGATGCTCAAAGCTTAGGGTCACTGATTATTTGGAAAAGAGGGAAAGGTGAGCATGCAGAATGGATCTGGGGTTTGATAAGTATTAGTTCCTGCGAAAACAATAACCATACATGATAAGGTAGAAACCTTGTAAAACTGGAAACTAACTAGACCAGCTGTATATGGAGATCAGTCCCACATGAGCTAACTATATGGAAAGTCTAGTGAGGGCCTCAACATTCAAACATTATTAATAAAGTAGGGCATGCAATAAATCCTATGAACCCCTCTGGTGGTGATTCAACTCTCCAAAGTGGTCAATGAAATCTTGAGTGAAGATTGGGCTAACTTATGGGTCTAATTAAACCTCTTTCTACAGAGAACCACCAACCAGTTAAACGTAATAGCTGATCTGGTCAGCTCTGTTTGCCATATGTCAGCATATGAGGACCCTTACCAATATCTAGCCATCAAGTTGGTGTGGGCTCATACTGATGAATAACTTCTGTGGGAAAAAAACTTAAGGATAATGAATGAATAACCAGACACTGTGAAAATTACCAGAGAAAAATTAATGTGTGCAAATGCTAGTATTTTATTACAAAACACATTGTTATTGTGGCTGCTATTGTAACATTTCAACTACCAAACCCAAAGCAGCTTATTTTAGTGATTTGCCTTATGCACAAAAAAGTCATTAAGTACTTTTTAGGTTCTTTTTCTTCCCAATAGTGTTAAACACGAAACTATTATTTTTAGATCCTTGTTTAACTTTCAGAATTTATTCTCTACTCTCCAGCATGCAAATTAAAGGTTTAGATACTGGGAAAAAAATAATCTAGGAGTAACAGAAAAAATATATGCAATATTATTTATAATTTATTATATTATAAATTATTACTTGCCCACCACAATCATGTTTTTGAACTAAAAAGTATGTGAAAGTGGTTTCCTAAGAAATTAAATACTCTGACAAAGTAAAGAATAAAAAAGTACAAATGAATCTTCCTTTGAAGCAGAAAAAAGTGCTTGTGAAATATACTGTGGAGGATTCTTTTTCTAAGATTATGGTCGTTCTTGCTTCCAAGTTCAAGTGTTGCTCAATCAGCAAGGTGCTCAATTCACAGTGATTGCTGCACATTTCCTTGTTGATCAAGAACATGTATAAGCTCAGCTCAGGCATAGTTACCATAAAAATGAATATAAGAAACAGGATTTTTATTTAAATTTTCCAGTTGCAGCAGATTGAGAAAAATATATGCAAGAGAAGATCCCATTTGAAAAGCTCTGGTTCAATTAAAGTCCAAAGAGAATATATCTCAATGTACCCAGTGCAGTCTTTGCCTGAGACAGCAAGCTTTTCTCGCTCAGAGCCCTTGTCAATTTGATTAAACTCACAAACACGTGACTGACTTCGCCTCTGTTAAAAACACTCTCAAGCCAGAGAATAACTGAGATCCGTGTGTCTTTGTCTTGGTGAGTGGGTCCTTTAGCTGAGCAATCATAACACTAGCTGGAGGGGTACATGTTTAAATTTAATACCCCATAACTGACTTCTCCACCAAATGCAGTTCATTGCACGGAGATTTAGAAGAATGCAAATTTAAGTCCAGAATCTCGAATACCCTCCCAGGCATGGACGTTTTCAATTTAAAACGACCCTCGAGAAATACGGTACTTATTTTCCGTGTCGTTTTAAAAGGCTGATTTTGGAAGCCGCTCCTTTCCCCATGTAGTCTCTTTCCAAAAATAAAGACGCTTGGGGCGAAGCATTTGAGAGAAAAGGAGAGGACTTGAGGCCGAGCGAGTGTGTTGTGGGGGCACGTACACTCCCTTTTGTCGAAGGGACAGAGGTCCGACGAGATTCCAACACCAGAACAAGTCCCTCAGCCTAGGCCAGGCCCGGTGACCCACGCCGTGCCCACGGGACAGGACGCGAAGTCTCGGGCTCTCCGAGCGGCCCGGCGGCGGGGGAGCGAGTGGGGGCCAGCGGGGGAGCGAGTGGGGGCCGGCGGCCTCGCAGCCCCGCCACACCGCAAAGCGGCTCCCTGGCTACCGGTGGCGTGCAGTTCGGTGCGGACGGAAGAAGAGGCCCGGCGGGGACGCAGCCGGCCGCCCGCGCTGGCTGCAGGAACCGCCATGGCAACCCTGCTCCATTTCCCGCCACCCCCACTCCCCGCTCTGCGCCGGCGCGTCGGCCGGGAGGGACGGGGCGGGGCGGTGTTGCTAGGAAACCGGCGAAGGGCGTCCGCCTCCTCCGCGCCGTCTCCGCTTCCACCCTTCACCTACATCAGCCCGGCCGAGAAGGAGGTTGGGGAGGGTCAGGAGAGCCGCGGAGAAGCCACGTGGTGGCCCAGGGTCTCGAGCCCTTTCTCCATGGAGGCCGGCCCTTCCGGCCAAGATGACGTCCTCTTTCCCTTTGGCTTACAAGTATTGTGTCCTGTGCTCACGGAGGGAAAATGAACGAAAACACTTTGGCACTGCCTCTCCCCGCGCTGGCTCTGAAACGGTAGTCCCGACTCCTACGGTCCTCCCCACTCGTAAAGGAACTGTTTCTGGAACTTTACGGTATCAAGGAGCAATGCTGAGTACTTTGCATACATGAACTCATTTTCAGTTCTGAACAGTGGGAGCCAGTAACTTCATTTGTACATGAAAAAAATGTAGCCAAGGTCTTACAGCTGGTTGGGGTGAAGCCAGGGTTTGAGGTCTGTCTTGCTTCACTTCAAGGTTCCTGCTTTTTTATAACACTTAAGTGTGCTGCCTCTTGCTATCCAAACATCATCCCTTTTGCTATCCAAACATACATACACCCACACCAACTGGGACACACTGTCTGGAAGTGGTCTGACAAGGGGATTAAAACACTGAAATCGGGATCATAAAAAAAAAAAAAAAAGAAAAAAGAAAACCTAGGACATATGGTTTACATTGCTGTATAATTGATAATATACGCATGTTGCAGTCTGTAATGTACTATCGCAGTCACCACTGAGGATCCTCAGATTCTTCGTAAAGGGAGAGAATATAAACCAAAGAATTTGCCAAAACTCGTATTGACTCCCGTAGGAATCCCATGCTGTGCTAGATACTGGGAGAGATTAAAGGGTTTTTTTTCCTAAACAGTGTCCACAAAGAATTTATATTCTACTAGTAAACTGTCCAGTGTTGTCAAGGAATTGTGTGCAAGCAATTTATTAAGAACTGTTTCCAAGAGAAACTTGCAAGAGAGTAAGGGAAGCAGAATAGGGCAGGAGAAAAAGGCAAGCAAGGGAGCAGTTGAAGGTCAGGTTCCAGCCTCAGCTTGATCTGAGGCAGCTCTGGAACACAAATTACAGTGAGTTGATCCCACCTTGAAGTAAGGAAGCTAGGTCTTTATACCCCTGCACCAGCCAGTCATTGGCTTATAGGCCTTCCTAGAGCAGGTGGGGGACATAAATACCCAACTGAGACTGGGTGAAGCAGGGCCTATAGATTAAGGGAAGATAGCTCTCTGCAGGAGGTTGGAGGTGTGAGCCATTAGGAAAGGAGCGCTGGGAAGTCAGGAGTGGGGGTGGTGGCGGCGGTACACTGCCCCAGTAAAGGGAATTTGAAGGGATCTGGGTAGAGCACCCAAAGCATCCACTGCAGTCCACCCCTTGCACCACTCAGATCCACATACTTCTACTCCACCTTGTCACAACTTACTCAAGATTCTCATTGGTCACAGATTTAGTGGGACAAACCACAGCCTATGCTACTGCAGCTGGTCCTGAGATGATAATTAATATTGGTAACTATTTTTCTTCTCTACCTTCCATTCTAGATTCCCCTCATCCTCACTAGCTAGCTTTTTTGCTAATATAACTGGGCTCGTGGAGTGACCCAAATTTTCATCTATGAGGGGTATGAGCTTCTTACTACCATGCCTTTATCATATGATTGCTACAATTGCCTAGTTCCTGTTAAAACAGCAGGAGAGACTCCAGTGGATGAGCTGAGTGCGAGACGTATTCCTCCCTGCCCCCACTGTGTAGCAGCAGCCTTACCTTCTCAGGAAGGTCAGGCTCAGTTACACCTGCCATTGCAGTAACTGCTTCCTTTGACTATGTGGAATCCAAAATGACAGGACATCAGCTGTGCTCAAAGTTGAATGGGATCCTTCCTGTGTCCCTCTGGGAACTACTGATGGAACCTCTAGACCCAACGCTCAGGGCTGTGAGGATGGGAAGGATGCATTCCCCAAGAAGTTTACTGAGAGTTGTAGTGAGCCAGGCTAGCCTTCTCTCCACCCCTTGGTTCCCAGACCCAGGTATTCAACTCACTGGAGACACAACACAATATAATGGCAATACTGCATCCTAAAGGGTAGTACTCTACAGGGTGTCATTTCTAAGCTAGTGCCTTTAAAAGTTGGTTATAATGTATCATGCCAGAAAGCTTCTGAATGGTGTGGGATGTTGTGGGATCAGTGGATCCCATAGTCATGTGCCCATTACCATACTTCCTTTGACAAAAAATGGGCAGCAAATGTCTTGTGGGATCCCGTGCCAGTAAATCAGACATTCTTGTCTTCAAACAGTGTATACTGCCAAGGCACTGCAGGCGGAAACGGCAAATTCATTCACCGAATTTGTGTCAATTCCAGTCAAAACAAAACGCTGCCATTTCCAGGGTGAAAGAGGTCTGACATAATTAACTTGCCACCAGGTCGCTGGTCTCCTCAAGGAATCGCACTATACTGGGGACTCCATGTCAGTCTCTGTTGTTGGCAGGTCGAACATCTCAGCAGTGACAGCAGCTAGGTCGGCTGTGGTGAGAAGGAGCCCATACTGTCTGACTCATTCATAACCTTCATCTCTGTCACTGAAGGTACTACCTTCATAGGCTTATGCCTGTTGGACAAGGATACAGTCGCTAAGGACAAAAGCTGGCTGACCTCTGTTGGATGAGTCACCTGTCCATCTGGTTGCTTAGTGCCACTTCTGTAGTGAATGCTCTCTGGTGGGCAGTAATGTGCAATACAAAGATCTTCACTCCCATGAGTCCTCGTCCCCAAATCTCCCTTATCCCCCATCTTTCAGTTGTGCTCCTCCCAATGTCATGACCAAGCCGTAGGGCTATTTGCCACTGCTCACAAGTCTATCTATATCAGCATGTCCAGCCTGTAGGCCAGGATGGTTTTGAGTGCAGCTCAACACAAATTCTTAAAACATTATGAGATGTTTTGGCCACATTTTTGTTTTCATTTTTGTTTTTGTTTTAGCTCATCAGCTATAGGCAGTATTAGTATATTAATATTTTATGTGTGACCCAAGACAATTCTTCTTCCAATGTGGCCCAGAAAAGCCAAAAGTCTGGACACGCCTATTATATTGGACCAGCTCTCTCTTTGTACAAAGTGGATGACCAAGTGCAATGTTCAAAGCTTTTTCTGTTACAATGAATTATCCTTATTGGTCTCTTCAGAACCAGCTCTGGGAGGGGCTATCATGCACAGCTGTTCATTTTTACTTTGCAGTGAGTCAACCCATGTGTGAACCAAACTTGGGATCTTGCATCTGTCAGCTGATCAGAGGTGTTATGTGTCCACAGTTGCGAGCTGATGCAGGTGCATTGGTTAGTGAATAACAGGTCTGAGCCCCCACTTCATGCATTTTACTGCTGTGTTCTAGACCTGCTCAAGTGCAATTCCACCCAATTACATAGTCCTTACCATTGTTATTTCCTCTGTGTTTCTCAAAAGCTAGAGATTTTCCCAAGCCACTGCATCCTCTCCCATTTGTATGCCATCACAGTTCATCAAGAGCGAAAGGTTTAGGAACTGCCCAGATTCACAGACGCAGAATGGGACAATTAATGGCATGTACACAAGAAAGTCTCCTTTTTTGATGCTTTATCATATAGTACTAATTAAAGATTCATTTGCATATACAAGGGCTGGCCAGAAAGTATCCATCCATGTAATATGAAAAATAGAGGCATTTTTGGATGGTTTTTTTCTGGACAGCCCTTGTATGTTCTTAAATTTAAGTAGAATGAGATATTCTATGCAATTTTCCTTTATATATAATGAAGAGACCCTGAATTTCTAACAAACCCAAAAAAGAAAAAATACAGAATGCCATTTACCACCAGGGATGGGTTTTCCCATTTTCATCTTGCTGGTGAATGAGCTGCATCTGGAAGCCCATCCTTAAAAATCAGCTTTCTGGGAGTCCATGTACCACCAACTGCCTTAGGCAGGTTCCACAGATGTGGACCCTGAGGAGAGGATTTGGGTGCAGGTAATTTATTACGCGAGTTTCCCCAGGAGCAATTGGTAAGGGAGTAGGAAAAGCAGATCAGGGAACAGAAATGAGCCAGGCAAGGTTGTGATTTTAAAGTTCCAGATTCAACCTGAACCCCTGAGGACCATTCAAGAATAAATTACCCAACAGAGTTAGTACGGCCTAAAAGTATGGGAGCTGCGAGTAGGTTTTTATACTTCTGCGCCAGTTAGTTAGTCGTTAGCTACAGGCCGCCAGGGGGTGTCTTCATTCCCAGGCTCTTTTGGTTCTGGAATCATCTGAGTGAAGTGGTTTTAGGGTACCAAGCGAGGGTAGCTCTCGGAAGAAAGTTATAGATATGAACTCTTTGAAGCAAAGCCTAGAGAAAACCGGGGAATATGTACTCTCAGCCAATAAGGAGGATTTAATAGCAGGGGTGTCCAACCTTTTGGCTTCCCTGGGTTACAGTGGAAGAAGGAGAATCGTCTTGGGCCACACAGAAAATGTACTAACACTAACGATAGCTGAGGAACTAAAAAAAAAAAAAAGAAAAGGTCGATGCATAATTTTAGTAATGTTTTAACCCTTTGGCTACAACGTTCAGGTATGTCTGAATGAGTATTTCCATCCACTGACTGGTATTCAAGTTTACCCCGTGAGTTCAAATAAACTTTTCCCGCTACTTCTTCAATTACAAGATGTTTTCCTGTGGCTTGCACTATCAACAACAAAGATGTTTTGTATGCCATATTGTGTAACATTTTGTAATAAATTTTTTATGTCATCAATGCCATTAGATTCTAATTTATCTATGCTTAAATCTAATTGATGCCACCTAGTATGTTTTGAGTATTTTTTGCTAAAACGCAATATAATCGTAAATTTATCACTATACAACAAAAACTTTATAATAAAAATGTCATTTATATACAAAAATAATGTCATTTATATACAAAGCAGCTCAAAATGTTATTAAATGCATAAAATAGTCTAAATATCAACTTTACATTTTTTGTGGCTTTTTGACACATTTTTGAAAAAAACTTGAATCCAATTAATACAGTGAAAGGGTTAACAAAGTTTATGAATTTGTGTTGGGCCGCATTCAAAGTCATCCTAGGCCACATGTGGCCGTGTGTCATGTGGCCGTGCATCTCGGGTTGGGCAAGCTTGACTTACAGGGATCTAGACAGAGAACCACAACTGCTGAAGGAGCTAAGATTAACATATGAACAGAGGACACAGAGCTTCTATTTGCCAACAAGATGGTAAGTTAAGTTGAGCTGCTGCCTCATCCCAGAAGCAAACTCTAAACAAACTACTAGGGAGACATAGAAACATTAGATTCCCACGTGTATTGATGTGGGGCACAGTGCATGGAAACTCAGAACATCAAAGAGATAGGTGCTAGGGAGCATTATGCTTCCCTCACTACCCTGAGCAGGTCATGACCATCTGTGATTAGGTTATATAAGACTGTGACTTTTATCTTGCTAGTGGAACCTCTATTGTGTTTTTGGATTGCATGCTTTCACTAAGCAAGCTGCTGTGTTGGAGAGTCTCACATGCCAAGAAACTGAGGGAGGCCTACAGCCAAGAGTCTGTGAAATCTGCAGCGCTCAGTCCAACCTGCCCCCAAGGAACTCAGTTTTGCCAACATGAGTTTGAAAGAGGATCCTTTCCCAGTCGAGCCTTCAGATGAGAACCCAGCCCTGGCCAATACCTTGATAGCAGCCTGGGAAAGACCCTGAAAAGAGGTCCCAGCTAAGCCAAGCCCAAACCCCTGACCCACAGGAACTGGGAGATCATTGCACATTGTTTCAAACCACTATGTTTGTGGCAATTTGTTATGCAGCAACAGATAACTAATACTACAATTCTGCAATGGGCCTATAGGCTTGAGGACAACCCCCACCCCCTTATGTTATGTTATCTGTGTACAGGTTACATCTACCTGCCAGGATGCAATGCCCACCTTTGGGTCCCCGTGACCTGCACACCATAGTCACACAGTACATTATTTCTAGGCAGGAACTCCTGGCATTTATGACAACAGAAATTGATTGAGTCCTTATGTGTCAGGCCTTGTTCTAGGCACTCTACACATTTTAATTTATCCTCACAACAATCGTATCGGGTAGCCTCTATTAGGACTTCCATTTCAGATGAGACAAAAGCGCACAGAGGTCAAATAACTTGCCAAGATCTGACACATGTGAGTGGCAGAGCTAGGAGTCACTCCCTGGATAGCCTGGCTGAAGAGCCTGGGCAGCCGCTCCCAGAACTGAGAAGCGACGGGGACCCGTGCCACACCGATGTGTCCTTTTCTGGTGCACCAGTAACAATTCCAACTCCTCAGATGGAGTTGCCAACTGCTGGAGGTCAGAAATGTAATGCACTTGACATGAAATTGCTCCTTTAATATTAAAAGCATGACTACAGTAGGCCTTAAAAAGTTGGTTGGAATGAATGAGTGAGTGAATGAATGAATGAGATACCTTAAATAGGATGCAAGGAGAAAAGGAAAGGGAACAAACAAGTATAGAAAGCTCTCTTTCTAGATATTACAGCCAACAGACTCACATGTCTCACTCTAACACATGTCTATACGGTTGCCATCAATATTAGGTCTTCCGGCACGTACAGGAGGGTATAAGTTACAGGAAATATGATGTGTTTTTCTTGATTTGGAAGTGAGAGCAGAAATAATTCCTAAGAGGTAAGTGAAATGGAAGGCAGCTATTGTCCCTAACAAGTGTGTTTATTTCTTATTGGTCTGACTACCCATGCACACACACAGAACCTTGAATTATATCTAATTCTGCATTTATAGCAGTTTATTACCTGCCGGGATAAGTGAGGTTATATAATGGGCTGGCTCAAAGAACGCACTCTCTTATATATGCAAATATCTGTCCAAATTGCTTAAAATAACACGTTGCTTAACAGCCTCAACTGAGAGAATTTGGGTTGGAATGTTCAAACAACACCCTTCATCAGTCCTGTCTACTGCAAGTGCGTGACATGAAAGATGGCTCCTCTTCACGCCCAGGGCCCTCGCCACACGGTGTTTCCAGAGGACGGAAAGCAGCGCGAGTCCGGTCTCATACTTCATTGTTTCCAGGTGCTAGATTCGGAACAGTCGTTTACTTCGTTACGGCTGTGATGATTAAGTTGCTTCGGTTTCTCAGCTCAGACGGAAGGTGTATGGGAGAACACGAACGACTCCATGGTCATCCTTTACTTAAACGTGGCATGCCTCACCACCCCCCCACACACACACACAGATACTGACTCCTCAGATTGCCCCTAAGCTGTCACTGCCTCTGAAGCCATAGAAGTCCTGAGGTTGGGTGCCCACCTTAGGGCTGCTGTGGCTCTCAAGTCACATCCCACCGAGGTCCCACTTCCTTACTACTGCCTGCCTCTGCTGCTCTGCTCTTAGAGGGTGGGGGCTCTCAGCGCCCAGCCCACAGGCCTGGTGCATGGAAGAAACTAAAAAACAGTAAAATAAAAAAATCTATTGAATAAATGTTGTCATCACTCGCCTATAACCTTCATTTTTTTCTACTTTGGGTGGCTCTAAATTGCAATTAGCACGGTTTGTAAATTGCATTCAAAATGAATGACAGTTTAAGTAAAAATCGAAGCTGTTAGCACAATAGAAAATTTCCTAAAAGCAAAATTAAATTTTCAAATTTAAACCACATGAATTTCAGTTCTATAATTTAAAGCACAAATTTGAAAGTAAGTTCCTCAAATTTTAGACCCTCGCACTACTTCCAAATCAATCTATTTTTCATCATCATATGGAAATAAGCCCACACAGAGGATGTGCCTCTCACCCTCCCACGTGATTTTTCTTAGAAAGTGTGACATTGCATTTTTTTCTGCTGGCATAATAATGAAAGGAAGGGTAAATACAGTAAGATTTGTTTCATGTAGCACTAGTGCCAGAGAGGATACAGCTAAGGAGATCTAAAGAATGCTTCTAAACTACAGTGTTTACAGGCAAAACTGGTTTTTCTTTAGAACAGGATTCTCTGTGCCGAGCACATGACTGCCTTTGATTTCTCCCCAGCTCCTACCACTGGCCACAACACTGCCACCAAAGACAATAGATGAAACTTAATAACTTAGTCATGGTCCTAATTGGACCTCAACGACTTTAAAACTGGTGCTAGGAGCTGATAAAGTTGTGGCTTTATTTTTAAGTTGAAGATTCCGATGGACTTTGGTCTAAATACTCTGTAAACGATAAGTTACTATTAAGGTTCTAACGAGTCTTCATCTGCCTGCATCAGTTTGAATTTTTAGAGCCGGGGGTCCAATGTGTACATCAGGGAGTTCTCATTCTGGGAAGAACTCCAGTGACATTCTTGTTCAGGAAACTGAAGTAGCCTTGACCCCACTGACCAGAACGGACTGCTTAGGCTTGCTGAAAAGGCCTTCAGTGGCTCATGAGGCAAGTCAGGAGACAAAAACAAAACGAAATATAGCATAAGTTGGTGAGGGTGTCTTAGCTTCCTGGGGCTGCCAGAGCAATGAAACTTCTCCTCACAGTTCTGGAGGCCAGAAGTCCAACATGAAGGTGTCAGCAGGTTCTTCCAGGTTCCTTCTGGGCTCTGAGGGAGAATTCACTCCAACCAGTTTCTGCTGGTTGTTGGCAATCCTTGCAGCATTCTGGTTTGTAGCCACATCACTCTGCTCTCTGCTCCGTCTGCACGTGGCCTTCTCCTCTGTGTGCTTCTGCATCTGTGTCTCAAATCTCCCTCTCCTTTCTCTTAGCACACCAGTCACGGGATTTAGGACTCACCCTTCTGCAAATATGCAAATACCTTCTCCAGGCTGACCTTAAGATCTTCAACTTAATTACATCTGCAAGGACCCAATTTCCAATAGGGTCACAGTTAAAAGTCTGCAGGGCTGGGACTTGGACATTTCTTTTGCAGGGATGTGGTTCAACCACTACCAAGGGGGAGTTCATCTGGGTAAAAATCCTTCCTGCTTTGACCTGCTAAGAGCTCTCTGTATTTTGACCCTCTGAGCTTTCTCCTCCAACTACTGAGGCAAACCCCTGCCTCTTGTCCACAGTGTTTACAATAAAACCAGAATCTGAGATACTATTGTGAGGAGAACTTGAAGACTGAAAAAGAGAAAAATGACCAAGAAACAGACAAGGAAGGAAAACTGGTCCTAAAAACCTACAAAGTCAAAATATAGAACTAGTGATGTATAACATGGTCCCATTTTTTTGACAAAAAAAAAAATTGCATGTAAGTTCATAAAAAATATCTGGAAGGACATAGGAGGGCCGTCTGGAAAAAAAATCCAGCCATAAATGCTTCTATTTTTCACGTTACATGGCTGGATACTTTCCAGACAGCTCTTGTATACCAAAGGATTAACAGAAGTAATCACTGGGTTCTGGGACTACGAGATCTAAAATTTTTTCTTTATGTGTATTTATATTTTATAATTTCAGGTCATTTTAAAGCACCTCTAACAACTAATAGCTTATTAAAATATAATGAGATCACAAGATGGCCAAGAATCGCTCATCTGGTCTGGTCCTTCCACAAGGCAAGCAGAGAACGCAGAACAGGAGTCAGTGGGCACCTTTTCCTGCCTCTCCCCTTATCCCTACGGACTCCACACGCTGTATCCTGGTGTTTGGTCACTAACTGGATGGTCTGACTGAGTCATACATGCGAGAGCTGGAAGAACCACGCAGACCACCTGGTCTAACCTCCTAATTTTACAACCATGACAGAAAACCCTAGAGAGGGTGGCAGGCTCTCCTAAGCCCCCATGACAGGTAGGGCTTTGGCTGCTACTGCAGGAGCTTGTGATCAAGGTCTTGTGCATGGCCCACTGGACTCACACGAGCCCCAGTGTCTATTTCCAACTTTTAATGAGGAAGCCACTTACCTATGCCACTCCTAGGTAGGCAGCATGTGCGAAGACTCATCACTGAACAATTATCGACTACCTGAACCCTAGCCTGGCACGTGCAATGACGATCCTCCTTATGCCACAGCAGAAGACAGTGAGGTGTAGGAGGGTTAACTCGCTCGCGCAGCCCGTGAAGCCTGCAGTGCACTGGCTTTGGGAGCCACTGCCAGTTCTGAACAGCAGAAAGCCATGTTGGAAGCTGTGCTGTTGGGAAGTGAACCTGGCAGCAATGTAGAAGAGAGACTTGTCTTTTCTCAGCCCAACAGCCCCAGGTGGAAAACCTGACCACGGAGCCAGCAAGGGGCAGAGTGCAGGTGAGAGCCAGGTCTGTCTGATTTCAGGGCGCAGGCTCAAACCCCCTAAGCCAGGCCACTGCAGTGGGGTGAAGCCCCGTTGGCGGTGCTCTGGGCGGCTCACTTCCTCGCTGCACTTCCTCTTGTTTTGAACCTGTGAATTGGCCCATGCAAACAGCAGACAGTTCCTCTGAGCAGAAAATGCTCCGAAAAGCCCAGGTCCACCACCAGCTGGAGCTGGTGAGGCTGCCATACTTCCTGCTGCACTGGGTCTTGGGGGCAGAAACTGCACTGTTATTTATACCCGAAGCTCTTTATTCGTGGTGCTTTGCAAAACACAAAAGGCTCAGTAAGTCCTCTGTCTTTCGGAGCCAACAGACCCCAGGCATACATGAGACAACAGAGAATAATTCATTCTCTCCCCTCTCCTGACACCCACAATGTCCATTCCGCCTGACGAGCCCCCTCCGCGGGCCCTTTTTCATTACCTTACGCTGAGCTCTCTTATTACAGAAATAGACTCCTAATGAACACATCGGATCACCCCTTTTCCAAAAAGTCTCCAAAATTTGCCTATTCCGTGATGCTGTTCACTCAAAACATTCCCCGCTGTCTCTATTTGGTTCTGTTTTTCATCCTGGCTTGTATCGTTTCTTTCTCTGTATTGAAAGCGTGTCAGCTCATGGAATCTGGCACGTATTAATTAGGAGGATGGTCCAGCGCACGACACAGCTTGATGGAAAGCAAGTCTGAGAGCGGAATTGGGCAGAGACTCAGAAAGAAGCTGAAGAAAGCAGGAGTCGGGGAAATGACTTAAGACCACGACCCAGTGACCAGGCCCAGGGCGGCCAGAAGACAGCCTTCTGTGCTGCGATTCCTCACTTCAGCTCAGCCTGCCTTCAACTTGTGCGTGTCAGGTCTCACCGACGTGCCTTTGCCCAATTTGTTCTCTCTGCCAGGTGCCCTCCCTTCTGTCTCCTGCCTGACTTAAGTCTGCTGATTTCCAAGGCCCAAATGAAGTCTCGCCCCCTCCAAAATGCCTTTCATGGCTCCTCTAGTCCTAATTAACCGCCATTTTCATGACAGTTGTGCAGTGTTTGTATCACAGAATCTACCCCGCGACTATGTCGTCGTTTTGATGAGCACTCTCTCAGACTTTCCAGTTATCAGTCAATGAAAAAAGGGTTCAGCCAGACATAGGTCAGATACCCATCCCCTTAAGGGCAGCAGGGACAAGCTCAGTGGGCACATAAGATTGTACAGCAGCTGGCCTCCCAGCACTGCCCCGGGGATCACCTGCCAGTGTTTAAAACCATAACCAGGTACTCAGACCTTGGCTGTGTAGGATTGCCCAAGAAGCAGCTCAATTGCAAACGAGCTTCTGCAGTTTGAAGCACCTACCCTTGGCATGTGGGACTCATTTCTGAAATATCTATTTCTTGTCCATCCACAGGTTGTGGCGAACACTGTCAGGCTCTATCTGATCCTCTCAAAATCCCTTTTCCATTTCTGGATGCCCTGCCCTTGGCTTCTATATTCGTTTCCAATGGCCAATACCCCTGACTCTCTCACAAGAAGCTTGGAGCCAGAAAGGCCTGGGAGTTTAGAACCCGCTTGGTGGGAAGGGTGGCAGGTGGGGCACTCGGTCAAAGGCTGGCTGGTTCCCAGTGTGAAAGCTGAGCTCTCTGCCTGGAGCTGGGACAGCCTGAGGCATAACTTACACTCCATGGCTCACCACGGGGTTGGGCCGAGGCTGGGACTTGGACTCATGTGGCTCCCTGGCTTGGCGTCTTCCTGTTCTCTGTCCTTCCTGTCTGTCATGGCCAACCCCTCTCACCCCCACTAATTTTCCCCAGAGAGCAGTTTCTTCAAAAAATCCTTAACCATGAATCCTCATATCCAAGTTCATTTCTGGGAGAAGTTGACCTAAGATAATACACATGGCACACGTCTTCCTTGATCACTGGCAGTCATACACCCCTAACCCACCCTGCCAGTTTTCGCTTCTTGAAGTGATGATTACCATTGTGTCTGAGCGAGCGCTCCAGGACTAACTCCAAGGAAACCTTATGCTAGCCACAGAGCTCTTACTTTAAGTCAGATAATTCCATACATGCCTTCCCATACAGTGAAAATCCACCCGGTCATTCCTAGGTGATGTGATAACAGAGACACAGCCAGAAACTTATTTTTATTTGTTCTATTTATAAGATTACATTTATCCTATTCTTTTTTTTTTTTTTTGGACTTGCCCATTTAAAAAAATATATTCTATGTGATGTATTTAAGGACATCAATGTTCTAACATGTTTGGTCTGTGAAACAGCAGAATCATTAGCACCCAAAGGCAGCATGGAGCTTGTATGTATTATTAAAACAATAATTTGGGTCATAGGTAAAGGTTTCATTCCATTTTTATATCCAAAAGTTTGCAAAAATAGTCAAATGAATGTCATCATTCATCCTCCTAGGAAACAGTAGTAACTCTTCCTGTATGACTTTGGATTCTGCTGAGGTAGTCACGGGTCAACTTCACTCATCTTTCTAGAACCTTCATTCTTGATATTTTGTAACTCACTTCTGTATCACTGGCCCTGCCCCAAACCCTTCTGCTCAGCGACCTTGAGTAACCAAGCAAAGGAAAAAAATATCTTTCTGATCCAGTCACAAATCACTAAACTCTTCCTTCCTAACTTTATTAAAACCTGTCCCTACAATCACACCACCATGTTGTCCTCACCTTTGCTGCAGGTGTACATGTTTACACCCTACCTCTCCAAGCCCAAACCCAGGTCCTATACGAGGTCAGACAATTAATTTTCCTAACTCATCCTAGAAAAAGTGATACATACCTCATCACTGAGTATCATTAGTCACCTCTGAAGTACTCCCCTTGGGAGGCTAGGCACTGACCCTTCAAAGCAATTTTTGAACTCTTTTTCTGGAATGGCCATCAGAGCTGTCCTTGAACCCATAATCTGACAATTAAGTTCATAAACTTGCTATCACACGCTTATGTTGTCAGCACTGTACAACAACGCAGTAAGGTGTCATAATCTGAGTTATTTGTACAGTGCTGCCAATGTAAGTGCAGAGTGGCAAGTTCACAAACTTGTCAGATTTTGGGGACAACCACAACTCTGATGGCCATTCCAGAAAAAGAGTTCCAAAATTGCTTCACAGGGTGGACTAGGCGCTGGCGTCGGTGCACAGCTTCCCAAGTAGAGTACTTCGAAGGTGACCATAGCGATATTAACCAATGAGGTATGTGGCACTTTTTCTAGGATGAGTTCGTGAAACTAATTGTCTGATCTCATAGTTCTTTGTTCCCTTATCACACTCTGTGCCACAGTCAAATGCATCAATCACATGGGAAATAAAAATCACTGATCATTTTGAATCAAGCCAGGCATACAGGGTTTGTACAAGATTCAACCTAGTCATGGGTACAGACACTTTTAAAAAAATTAGAGCATAAACTGGCAACTGAAATGCATTTTTCTGAAACAGAATTTCTCGAACTCCTTTTGCTGTCTGCACTAAGGTGCATCAGGGTTTTGTTTTTTTTTCTAGCTCTATTGTTCTACAATGTGCTCCCTTTTCCTGCCTCGCTGGGAAATTCAAATTTTCCTGAATTTAAGGATTTTAGCACTTGAGATTTCTAAGAAAGGCAGCTTATTAGGAAACCTTGTGTTTACTCAAGTAGGCAGCAAGTCCCACTTGGCCAGCAAGCTAACTAAATGTGATTCCTTGCAACTCTGTTCCAAGCATGGACTCCGGGGAGCTAAAGGTAACATTTAGTCATCAATAGGATAATTTAGGTTCATTCTCTCTGTCTGCCTTCTTAAGAAGGCATTGGTGCACACGCTGGTGTTCTCCAGAAAACAGAACTCCCTTCCTACCCTGTAGAGGTATGTTATTATTGAAAGAGCCACCTATTTCCTGTGTTGGCTTCCTCTACGCTTTTGGATTTAGGCGCAGTGTCTTTTCAGACACGCTGACTTTTTATGGCTTCAGCAAAGTAATGGTGTATAAATGCCGTTGGCCGTTTACCATTTGGGATTCGGCTCCACGTCTGGATCTTGTTATGTAGGCATTTTCAGAGCATTACAGCTCAGCTGTGAAAGCACTCTGGCTTAAAGCGAAAATGCAGTAGAACCTTGCTAATCTAACAACTTAATAACACTTGCCACCCCTTCACAGCAAGGACTTAATAGTAAGACTCGGAGTGAGGCTTCATGTTTTCCGAATGCACAGGCACTCATTCCACTGATGACTGTGTTATCATAAATAATCTCTAACTTTGCTTATTAAAGCAAATGAAGCAACATGACTTTACGACTGCACTACCCTTTTAATTCAGCCATCAAGGATAGCTTCAAAATACCGAGAACTTGACTGAGACAGGCTGGCTTGCGCTTTGCTTTCTATCCTTCGGTGCTAAGACGCTATGAAAAATGTGTCATCGTCCTAGGGCATTTGGTTTCTTCAGGGGCCTGAAGATAATCTTTCGTGGAATGGTCTAAACACAGTTTAGATACAGAAACCCATATTAGATTATATCATTTCCTGAGGCCTTTATTCCCACATATACATATAATTCTAATTATTTGACCAGAATAGGTTAGTCCATTTTCTTTCCCTGTGGGAGTGAGGGAAGCTTTCATATTCATATTCAAGTTGTTTCCAGTTATCGCTAAATGAGTTCCATGGCATATGCTAGTTAAATTTATTTTCTATTGGCCATCTCCCCCTTCATAAAACAGACAATGTGTTTCAAAAAGAAGACTGAAAAGGTCGGTGCTATTGTTCAAATGTAACTGATCTCTCCTAAAATTTTATAGTACTAACTCTAATCAGGATAGTATAGCTGAAAGTTCCTGTGTGTGTAATATTGTTATATCATTCTTCTATACGAGGAAACTCCTTACAGATGCTGAAAGGCAGCCCTCAGTAACAATGTTTAATGGAGATACCAGAGGGAAAATTGACGGCTCATGTTTACAAGTTCCCATGAAAATGACTACCAACCTACTCAATGAATGTTTTCTATTGAGTACATCACTTAGATCTGAGTACAATGTAAATACTCTATAAAAACAGACATGACCATTTTGATCAACTTAAGAAATATCTAGGTGTTCAGCAGTATAACCCAATGTCATGCAGGCTTTGGAAGGCCCAGACTTTGATCAGTTCAGAATGAGATCTAGCTCTGAAGCACGTGAACCGCCTTGGGGAGAGCCCTATCTTTTGGCACAAATGGCTCAAAAGTCAACTTGTTATTCACTCCCTTCTTACTTCCTACAAGGCTAGAGATGGCATTTATCAAAGATGGAAAAGACACCTCAGAGTTTGCCGTGACTCGAGCTGTCCCCAGTGATGTCATTTGACATTACTCTTTATAAATAAGTTAATACAGACCAAATCATCATAACCTTTTCTTCAAGAAAAGGGTGTACTTCCACATACGTGAATGGAACCAGATATTTCTTTTGTCATAAATTCAGTGTCACTAAATGTGGGAGGAGAAAGCTCAGCAGTAATCCAGTGTTCCAAATGATTCTCAGTTGATACCTTAACATTCCAGGGAGGGAATTCCTAGAAAACTGATGGAGAGTAATCTCTGGGATCTGCATCTTAACTATTCCAAGAAACTTTTCTGGGTTTCATGGTCAGTACGACCTTCCCACTGAATTCTTGGGAGTCCACACAAAATCTGTTGTAAGTTTTAAAATTACCCTTGAAAACTTCTGTGAGACTACATTCCTGCCTTGCTCAAAACACTCCTGTGACTTCCAATGACATGCAGAAGAAAATTCAGTCCTCGCCCCGCCTCCACGGTCCCTCATGAGCTGGCCTCTGCCTGAGCCTGTGGCATCCTTGGCCACCCTACTGGGCTCTGGCCACCAAGGCCGCCTCAATCCTCCTGCTCAACCCTGTGTACTCACATTTTCCCTGCCAGAAACACTCTTTCCCCAGGCGACTCACCCTATGGCTGTGACTTGTTTCCCTATTCAGATCTCTACTCAGATGTCTCCCCTCCTCAGAGAGGCTTTCCCTGACCCCCCGTTATGGGCTGAATTATGTCCTCCCAAATCCATATGTTGAAGCTCTCACCCTCGGTGTCTCAGAATGTGACTGTATTTGGAGATAAGGCCTTTAAAGAGATGATTAAGTTGAAATGGGCTCATTAGGGTGGGCCCTGACCTGATATGACTGGTATCCTCATAAGAAGAGAAGATGAGCACAGAAATAGAGAGGCACCAGACCTGTGCATGTGCAGAGACGACCGGCAAGAACACAGCCATCTGTAAGCCACAGACAGAGGCTTTGGAAGAAACCTCACCTGCTGACACCATGATCTTGCACTTCCAGCCTCCAGAACTCAGGAGAAATAAATTTCTGCAGCTCAAGCCACCTTGTCTGTGGTATTTTTTTATGGCAGCTGAGCAAATGAATACACTCCTCTGCCAATCTGAGTCCCGCCTCTGACTCGTCCCCATATCCTGCTTTACATTTTTTCATAGCACATAATAACACAAACCTATTTATTTATACATTAATTGTCTATCCCCCCTTTACAATGAAAACTCCTCAAGAGCAGGAACTTGATCTTATTCCAGTGCTGTATTCCTAATGTCTAAAGTAGAACCTGACACACAGTAAGTGTTCAATAAATATTTGATCAATGAATTAATATAGTAAATAATGCAGAGTAGCCCAGCTCCACAAAACTATCCTAGGAGCTTTGAGCAGCATATAAACAGACATTGAGGTCCTGTATTTAAATCAAATGAACAACTTATTCCCTAACTGTATAGTAACTTGTATTGAAATGACTATAACCCTGGTACCTCGACAATGACAATGAAATTAATCAAATAACAAGAGAGGTTCTAAATGGAAGTTGTGAATATAAAATCAAACTCAAGAACATAAAATGTTTCCTTTTTCTACTTTCACGGTCATTATACTACATTTGGAATAATTAGAAAAAAAATACACACCACAAAGAAGCTCATGTTCAAAAAGGCAGAGATACTTGAAAGTCTTTGAACACCTCACCAGAAATCATTTAGCCCAGTAAGATTAAAATTCCAGCATCAAAGGTAGCAAACATACAGAAAGGGAAGAAAGGCAGTTTCAAGACTGCCCATCTCCACACCTGTTTACCACCACACAAATGATTAATAGATGTAGGGTTCCCATAGCAAATGATTTCCATTTCTACCACGTATAAGGAACAGCATTACACCATTGTTCTTGGAAGCACAGCTGGTAGTTTTCATCACTCATGCTCTGACTGGTCTAGGAGCAGATGAGCAATAGAGATACAGAAGAACAGAAGAATCATCTTTACTATCATATAATCAACCAGCACACATATATTGATGACATGCTACTTTTTAAAATCCAACCCTATGTACAAAAGCTTCGTGTGATTTACATAGTCAAGCAAATCTATGCTAGATGACAATGGACATTAAGCCCCGCCCTGGAATGTGAGCTGGGGTCACGACACGGATTCACCTCTGCATTTCATGGGCCTCACATGTAGTTGGAGTTCCATGAATGTTTCTTGAATGAATAAATGAACACTAAAATAAAAGTATTCATTTATTCATTTATGCAACAATGATAGTGATTCAGTTTCTTGAGTGATGCACAAGTCACGAATTCAAAGCTGTTAAAATCTCTCAAAGGACTTTGGCTGGCAAGCTTTGTAGGGAAAACAGAGACCACTAGACATCCGCAAGGATACAGAGACTCCCTATGCTCCACCTGGAGGTCAGGTAACATCCAGTGTCCACCTCTGACTGCTTTACTGGTAGCAGCAATGAATGTCTGTTATTTCTGGCTGTCCTGCATGCACGCCTCCACCTTCAGATAACAGTTTCTCGATTTGTCTTTCTCGCTCATGATTCACACAGTTAAAGTGGAGGCAAAGCCCTCCTCCACCCCCAGACATGAAGATGGGCAATTGGCTCAGGCCAACCCCGTCCGAGGTTTCCTGCAACCTGACTACAGGGATTGGTTTAGGGTTATTAGGTGATTCAAGACGGGCCCATAAGACTCAGTCCCAGGATTCAGGCTGGGATTCTTGAGGAAAACAGAAGCCCACTCTTTCCACCAGACTTTAAGCTTTTGGATGTAGTCTTGTTATTACAGTTTAGCCATGCCAGCAGAGAAGTAGCACAGACTCTAGAGCAGTGTTTCTCAATCTGTGGGTTGCATCCCCTTTGGGGGTCAAATGACCCTTTCACAGGGGTCGCCTAAGACCATCAGAAAACACATAATGTACTTATGTGGACCAGTCACACATGTGTAGAGAGCAGCTACCAATAATTTTATGGTTGGGGTCACCACAACATGAGAAACTGTATTAAAGGGTCGTGGCATTAGGAAGGTTCAGAACCACTGCTCTAGAGGGAGGTGGGTGTGGCGGGGGGGGGGGGGGGAGTGGGGGCGTGAAGCAGGGGTGTGGGGGTGTGTGTGTGTGTGTGAGAGAGAGAGAGAGAGAGAGAGAGAGAGAGAGAGAGAGAGAGCACTTGTGCCACCATTTGGTCACTCGGATACAGCTGTGCCTGAAATGGAATACATCTGATTGTCCTGGTTACACTGCTCATAAATTCTATTCAGCAAACTTTGCATTGGTTTCCCGTGGCTTGCTAGCAAAATACTCATAATTTGAATGATAGAGCAACACAGAGCAAGTCTCAAACTAGTCTGCTTCTCGGTGGACATCCCAAGGTAAAACCAGTTGTCCAGAGAAAGGAATAAAAACTCCAGGACAAGTGTGTAACTGGGAAGTTACCTGGACTCTCTGTGTCCGTGTTTCCTCACCTGCGAAATGAAGGTAATCGTAAAACCTGCCTTATGGCTTTATGGTGAGAATTCAACAGACCATGACATGAAAGTACTCCAATATTAGCCAATATGGTTGTCATTATTGTTATTCTCATTTAAAGAAATTACTGTGTCAATGCCAGAGTTCTGTGAAGGCACCACTTCGGCATCAAATTCGGACTGTGACTACTTTGAATTAACCATCCATGAGGTATATTAGTTATTGGATAAATTAATAACTTGTTCAGTCATTCAGAAAGCAAGTCCACACCCCAGTGTGGGCTCTGGCCCACCCCCTGAATCTGTGAGGAGCACCCCAAGATAAACAAGAGGCCCTGGAGGACAGGGTTCTTTATCACTGCAAGAGCTTCTAAGGATAGGAGGCCAATGGCTCCATCTGCATTGGTAGAACCAGCCAAAGTTCCTTCTCCTTAGTACCCACCAGGGGAAACAAGTGTTTTTAGAGGAACTGAGGGAAAAGGATAATGGAGCTTAGCTTGAATCTTGAGGATGGGTTAAGAGAAAATAACAGTGCTGGTAATTTCTTTCTCCTGCTTAAGCACTTTAGTGAAGTGCTATCCCCTAAATTAAACTGGGAAGTAAGAATAAGTGAGTTCCCATGCCAGCACACTCCCCCACAGGCCCACATGGCCACAGATTCCCCACACACGGAAGCGCTCTTGGAGGGGAAGCACGCCAGACTGCAATATAAGAATGTCCCACTGATGAGAAAAAAAAAACAAAAGGAAATTTCATCATCTCAAAACTGTATTAAGATTTTCTCCCTAAACCCTTTATCCTTCTCCTCCTTCTCTCTCTCTCCCTCCTTTTATTTTAAAATCGTGCTAACATATGCATGCTATAAAATTCACCGTATTATAAGAGATCCAAGATGGCGGAGTAGGTAAACACTGTGCCTGCCTCGTTCCACAAACACAACTAAATTACAACTAAATTATCGAACAACCAACATGGAGAACCATCTGAGGTCTAGCTGAACAGAAGCTTTATAACTAAGGATACAAAAAAGAGGGGGCCACGACGAGACTGGTAGGAGGGGCGCAGACGCTAAGGGAGCCAAACCTCCGGTGGCAGGAGAGAACCAGGAGGGATGTCTCAGCCTCAGAGGTTCCCCCCGGAGGAGCGAGGGACCCCAGCTCCATACCAGGCTCCCTAGCTCAGAGCTGGTGCTGGGAAGAGGAGCCCCACAACATCTGACTGTGAAAACCAGTGGGGACTCTGACCGTCAGGTTGGGACAGAAGGCTCCCGGAAAGCCACACATGCTCTAAAAGTGCCCGCACAGACTCAGTCACTCGCGGGTACTCACCCTGGGCTCCAGCAGAGGGGCAGTGACTCAGGGGATGTTGGAAGCTTCCAGGGGGCAGACTCGGCTATGTGGCTCTGGAGCGAGGGCTGGAGGAAAGAAACCATTTTCCTGGGTGCACCTTCCTCTCATGCGGTCGCTGGTGAGCGCCATCTTTCCTGTGTTGTGCCCGCCCCCACACGGCCAAATCTGAATCTGATTGGTCTGTTGAGCTTCACTCACTCCACCCTGCTGACTCACTGGGATCCCACCTCACCCAACTCCACCAGCCACAGAGGCCCTTTCTCCTGTGAGCAGCCAGGATTGCAATCTTCCTTGGAAAACCATTTAAGGCCCCAGGCCCCAGGCTGGCAGCAACCAGCATTGGTGTGCTCCAAGACTTTTGCTGAGTAGCTCCAAGCGCAGCCCTGGCATCAAACCAGAACCTACAGGAGCACCTAGTATAGGTGACCATGGAGACAGTGCCAGAACTCCACAGGGCACCTACCACATAAGGCTATCCAGCAATACTGGAAGATGTAGCAGATCTACCTAATACATAGAAACAAATACAAATGGGTACCCAAAATAAGAAAACAAAACAAAACAAAAAATGTCTCAAATAAAATAGCAGAAAATTCCAGAAGAACTAAATGAGGAGGCAAGCAACCTATCAGATACAGAGATCAAAATGATGATTTTAAGGATGCTTAACAAACTGAGTGAAAACTTCAACAAAGAAATAGCAACCATAAAGAAGGACAAAGAAACCATAAGAAAGGATCAGTCAGGAATGAAGAATACTATAACTAAAATTAAGAATTCAATAGAAGGAATCACTAGCAGACTACATGGAGCAGAGGATCAAATCAGAGAATTGGAAGACAAGGTAGCAGAAAACATCCAGTCAGAAGAGCTAAAAGGAAAACCATCCCCCCAAAATGGAGATAATTTAAGGGGCCTCTAGGACAACATCAAATGTAACAACATTTGCATGATGAGAGTAGCAGAAAGAGAAAAGAAAAGGCAAGGAAATTACAACCTATTTGAAGAAATAATGACCAAAAACTTCCCTAACTTGGCAAAGGAAACAGACATACAAGCCCAGGAAGCATAGAGAGTCCCAAACAAGATAAACCCAAATAGGCCCACACCAAGACACATTATAATTAAAATGGCAAAGGTTAAAAACAAAGAAAGAATACTAAAAGCAGCAACAGAAAAGCAACTAGTTACTTATAAGGGAGCTCCCATAGGACTGTCAGCTGATTTCTCAACAAAAACTTTGCAGGCCAGAAGGGATTTGTAGGTTGCAAGGACCTACAACCAAGACCATCATTCAAAAATGGATGGACAAATAAAGAGCTTCTCAGACAAGAAAAAGCTAAAGGAGTTCATCACCACCAATAAGTATTATAAGGAATGTTAGAGGGACTGCTTTAAGATGGGGGAAAAATAATAATAAATAAAAAGCAAAATTATGAACTAAAATGGCAATATGTACACAACAATTACCTTGAATTTAAATGGGTTAAAAGCTTCAATCAAAAGATATAAAGAGTAGTGCACTGAGTTGTGGAGTGTCAAACAAAGGAAGACAGATGCAAGTTGACTTTGCTTATAGGTGAAATCCAAAGAAAAAAATAAACAAGTAGAACAGAAACAGATTCATAGATATGGAAAATATTTGATTTGTTGCCAAATGGGAAGAAAGTTGGAGGAGGGGGTAAATAAGAGAAAAAGATTGGAAAGTTCAGTTTGGTGGTTACAAAGTAATAGTCATGGGGATAGAGGGTATAACATGGGAATATAGTCAATAATGTTGCAGTAACTATGGGTGGCATCAGATGAGTACTGTCACATTTGTTGGGGTAATGGGAGGAGGGTGGGAGGGTGGGTGAAAAGGGGAAAGAAATCAAGAAGTAAAAATTCATAGTCACAAAATAGTCACAGGGATGTAAAACGCAGCATAGGGCATACAGTCAATAACATTGTAATAAAGATATACAGTGTCAGATGGGAACCAGATGCATTGGAATAGGAATTTGTAAGTTATAAATGTCTCATCATTATGCTGTACACCTGAAATCAATATAATATTGTATGTCAAATGTAATTGAAAATGAAAATAAATAAAAAAAATGATCATATTAACCATTTTAAAGTGTATATTTGAGTGGCATTGAGTACATTCACATTGTTGTGTAACCACTACAACCACTCATCCTTACAACTTAAACACTAACTCTCCATCCCCACACCTACAGCCCCTGGCAACCACCATTCTATTTTCTGTCACTACAAATTTGACTGCTCTAGAAACCTTGTATTAAAAGAATCATATAGTATTAGTCCTTTTGTCACTGGCTTACCATGTCTGACAATTAAGTTCATGAACTTGCCACCATGCACTTAGGTTGGCAGCACTGTACTAAGATCTTCATAAGGTCTCATAACGTTGGTATATCTGTATCTCACAGCTGTATTCATGTCAACATGTGGTGGTGTCTTACTGAGTGGCATTCATTATTGTTGCGTGTTTTTGTGTGCCTTTGCAAGAATTTTGGAGCTTGAATTAGAGCAATGAACAAACATTAACTTTCTTGTTACACTTGGCAAGAGTGGAAGTGAAATCAGGGACATGTTAGTCCAAGTTTATGGGGATAATGCCATGAAGAAAATGGCAGTGTACAAATGGAGTAAACATTTTTCTGAGGGGACAGAAAGCATCACTGAGTAAGAGAGGTCCTGATGGCCAGTAAGGAGCAGAACTGATGAAGACATTGCAAAAATTCATCAAATTGTGCAACAAAATCATCGGCTGACTGTGAGAAACAGCAGGTTAAGTAAACATTGATAAATAGGAAAATCTTAACTAAAAATCTGGGCATGAGAAAGGTGTGTGCAAAAAATGATCTCAAAGAGACTCACTGATGAACAAAAGCAAAAAAGTGTTAAAGTTTGCCAAGACCTTTTGGAGAGCAAGATGATGTTTTGGGCCTTGTTATCACTGGTGATGAAACATGGGTGTACCAATATGACCCTGAAACAAAGCATCAAAGTGCACAATGGAAATCAGCCAATTCTCCATGACCAAAAATTTCAGGCAGGCCAAATCAAGAGTCAAAACGATGTTGCTAAACTTTTTTGCTATCAGAGGGATTATTCATTATGAATTTGTGCCAACTGGACAAATAGTCAATCAGGTTTACTATTTGGAAGTGCTGAAAAGGCTGTGTGAAAAAGTTAGATGAAAATGACCTAAACTTTTCATTAGCAACTCATGGCTCTTGCATCACAACAATGTACCAGCTCACAGGGCACTGTCTGTGAGGGAGTTTTTAGCCAGTACACACATAACTGTATTGGAACACCCTCCCTACTCACCTGAACTGGTCCCCAATGACTTTTTTTCTTTACTTTACAATAAAGGAAATATTGAAAGGAAGACATTTTGATGACATTCAGGGCTTCAAGGGTCATAGCACTATTTCTAGGATGAGTTCGTCAACTTGTCAGACCCTGTGTGTTACTTAGCTTATCTTCAAGGTTCATCCATTTTGTAGCATGTGTCAGAATTTCCTTATTTAAGATTGAACTATGTTGCATTATATGTATGTACCACACTTTGTGTATTCCTTTATCTGTTAATGGACACTTACTTTTCTTCCAACCTCTTGACTACTGTGATAAATGCTCCTATGAACATGCTTGCAACAAGTATCTGTTCAAGTCCTTGCTTTCAATTTTTTTGAGTGAAGTGGAATTGCTGGATCATTTGGTAATTCTGTGTTTAATAATTTGAGGAATTATTACTGTTTTCCACAGCAGCTGAACCATTCTACATTTCCACCAGCAATGCCCAATGGTTCTAATTTCTCCACAACTTCACCAGTATTTGTTATATTGTTTTGTTTTTTTTTAATATTGGCCGTGATGATGGGTGTGGAGTGATACTCATTGTGGTTTTCACTTGCATTTCCCTAGTGATTAGTGATGCTGAGCATCTTTTTATGTATTTATTGATCATTTGTATATCTTTTTTGGAGCAATGTCTATTCAGTCCTTTGCTCAATTTTAAAATCTGGTTGTTTTTGTTTGTTTGTTTTTGTTTTTACTGTTGAATTGTAAGAGCTCTTCATATATTCTAGATATTAATCCCTTGTCAGATATGATTTGCAATATTTTCTCCCATATCATGCATTGACTTTTCATTCTGCTGATTGTGTTTTTTCATGCACAGAAGTTTTTAATTTTGATGTAGATCAATTTATCTATTTTTTTGCCTGTGCTTTAGGTACCATATCCATAAAAACATCAACAAATCCAATGCCATGAAGTATGTTCTCTATGTTTATTTTATAGTATTATAGTTTTAGCTGTTATGCTTAGGTCTTTCACCCATTCTGAGTTTATTTTTGTATATGGTACAAAATATGGTATAAGATATGGGTATAACTTGATTCTTTTGCATGTGTATATTCAGTTTTCCCAACGCCATTTGTTGAAAGAAAAAAACATGTTTAGTTTGGAAACCACTCACAAAGGTGGATTTTAAGATCTTTTCTCAGTTCTCTCAGTGTTTGCTTTCTGTATTTTAAAGTTCTGTAAATAGGTACATACACATTTAAGACTAATGCATTTTCTTCATGAATTGATTCTTTTATCATTGTGAATTATCCTTCTTTATCTCTGGTTATATTCTTTATCCTAAAATTCACCTTGTCTGATGTTAACATAGCCACTTTGGCTTCCTTGTGATTAATGTTTGTATAGTATATCTTCTTTCATTCCTTTATTTTAACCTATCTGTGTCTTTGTATTTAAATTATACACGTATTTCTTGTAGGCAATGTTTAATTGGGTCTTGCTGTCTTATCCAGTCTTACTTTAATTAAAAGTCTTTGGCTTTTAATTAAAATGTTTTTATTTAATGTAGTAACTGATATGCTTAGATTTAAGTCTACCACCTTACATTTTGTTTCCTACTTGGTTATCTGCTATTTTCTTTCCTATTTCATGTTTTCTTTTGAACTGAGTATTTTTTAGATCCTATTTTTTTCTCTCTTGGCTTATTATCTACATCCACCTGCTTTATTTTTTTGGTGGAATAGAAAGTTCACAATATGCATCTTTAATATCACAGTTACTTTCAAATCTTAACCTATAATGTAAGAACCTTACGATAGTATGCTTCCTTTGTACCCTTGGATCCTTTATGCAAAATTGTTACCACACATTTTACTTCTATGTAGATAATTAAACTCTGCAATACATTGTTATTATTTCTGCCTTAAATATTCAATTCCTTTTAAAAGAAAATAAATTAATGGAAAATATACTTTACCTTTATACATACATTCACCACTTACAGTGTTCTTCCCTTTGTGTAGATTCTAGTTTCCAACTGGTATCATTTTCTTTTAGTGCATAAAGCTTCCTTTAAACATTTCTTACAGTGTAGGTTTTCTGGATGCAAAGGCTCATTTTGCTCTCATTTTTGAAAGCTTTTGTGGGGGGAGGTTTTTGGATATAGAATTCTACTTTGACAATTTTTTTCCCTTCAAATCTCCAATGCATTTTCATTTTCTCACTTGCATTGTTCCTAACAAGAAGACTACTGAGATTTTTCTTTGTAATGTAATGTGTCTTTCTCTGGCTATTTGTAAAGACTTTTTTTTTTTTTAATCACTGGTTCTCAGTAATTTGATTATGAGAGACTATGATGTGTTTTATTTGTATTTTATCTTCTTGGGATTCTTTAAGCCACTTGGATCGATATTTTACAGTTTTCATTAAATTTGGGGAAATTTTGGCCATTATTTCTTCAAATAAATTTTCTGTCCCCACTTTTCTGGGTCTCTCATTTCATATTAATTAGACCACTTGATCTTGTCCCACAAGTCCAAAATTCTTTTCATCTTTATTTTTTTCTGTGCGGTTCAGTCTAGTTTCTTTTGCAATTTCTTCAAGTTCACTCATCTTTTCTTCTACAGTGTCCACTCTTGTTAAATGTATCCTCTGAATTTTTCATTTCATTTGGTTCTATTGTAATTTCACTCATTTCTTTTTTTATAATTGCGTTTCTCTCCTCAGTATGATCATTTTTTTTTTATTATTTCTTGAGCTTTTTAAAAGTCCTTGTTTGATAAGTCATTTTTGGTTCTGTAATTTGTCTCCTAGCTATGAATTATATCTTCCTCCTTCTTGGAATATTTAGTAACTTTTTCTTTTGATTATGAACATCACATTGTTTTAGTCTGGATTTTGTTGTCTTTTTTTATACCATATTGAACTTTATTTTGGCAAGCATTAATATGTTTGTGGATCAGTTTAATTCTTTTGAGCTTATTTTTAAACTTTGTTAGGCTGGGTTTAGAGTATCCATTACTTTAGGTCTAGTTTATCTCTACCACTATGGCATAGCTGTTCTGAGACTTCTAATAAATGCCTCAGTGGTTTTAGTAAGCATAATAATGACCTCCCCAAAAAAGTCCACACCCTAATCGCTGGAACCTAGACATTTGTTAGGTTACAGAGGGGAATTAAGGTAGCAGCTGGAATTAGAGGTGCTAATCAGCTGACTTTAAAATAGGAAGATTATTCTGGACTATCCAGGTGGGGTGCAGAGTCCTTAAACTGAAAAGGGAGGCAGAAGAGAGAACCAGAGAGTTTGAGCATGACAGGGACTCAGCTCAACTTTGTTGGCTTTGAAGTGGAGGAAAGAGGTCATGAATCCAAGGAAAGTGGGCGGCCTCTAGAAGGTGAAAAAAGCAAAGAAACAATTTCTTTTCTAGAGCCTCCACAAAAGCAACGCACAATGCCAATACTTTGATTTTAGCCCAGTGAGATCTGTGTCAGACTTCTGATCTACAGAACTATAAGATAATAAATTTGTGCAGTTTCAAGTCATTAAGTGTGTAGCAATTTGTTACAGCAGACATGGAAAACTGACACTGGTCAGTGAGCTTTCTCCCTACTGACTAGGTGGGAGGAACTCCATTGTCTCCTAAATAATTGTGAATGCAGAGAATGTTTCTGTTTATAGCTCCCTGTTGGTTCTTTCCCCTTGTTTTGCTTCCTTTCTCTCAGGGATTATATTCTTTCTGTTCAATGTCGAAAAATAATTATATCATATATTTTGTCCAGTCTTCTCATTGTTTACAGCAAGAGGAAAATAAGTAGTACTGGTTATTCCAATATGACTAGAAGCAGAAGTAATTGTCTTCAAATTTGCATATTGAGAAACAAATTTACATACTGTGACTTTTAAAAGAACTTTCTTCAGTACAGAACTGAAGGTGCATCCCAGTCCTACACTGACAAAACATAGCACTGCCTTCTTTTGGTCTTGGCAGCCACTGCATGGGATTAAAGGAACTGACTCCCTATGTCTTTTTTTTTTTTTTTTTAGTATGTGGGTAGTTCCCTGGCTGGGAATCGAACCCAGGCCATGGCGTTGACAGTGCCGAAGCCTAGCCACTACACTACCAGGGAACTCCAGTGACTCCCTATGTCTTCACACGATCTTCCCCATGTGTGTGTCTATATCCCAATCTCTTCTTAATACCCATCATATTGTATCGAGGCCCATCCTAGTAACTTCGGTCTAAATTAATTACCTCTTTAAAGACCCCATCTCCAAATACAGTCATATTCTGATGTACTGGTGGTTAGGGCTTCAACATACGAATTTGGAGGAGACACAATTCAGCCCATAACAGTGTCTTCTCATACTTGAAGCTACTGTTTAAAAAATAATTGGGATTCTTTTCTTCTTCTGTTTCTATGGCCCATTGACTATCCTTTATCATTTAATAGCAGCAACAAATACTTAATGAGGGAAACTTGATTTGTTGGACAAGGTACACGGATATAGTCAGGATACAGTTCCTGCCCTCAAGGGGCTTTCTTTTTGTCATGGAATTATATTTTTGAAATATCAAAATATTAACTGATGTTTTTTGTCTTTACCTTTTCTACTCACTGACACAGAGACAGAGTCCCATATACCTTGGACTCTCACACAAGCCTCTTTATTCTCATGTGCCTACAAGGCACGTGAAAATACTGAGACCTGGACCAATGGAGGGAGGCCTTACAGTAAAGAATGAGTGAAAACCACACAGTTAAGTGACAAGGAAATACCAAACAGAAACGGAGATGTCTGCATCAGATGACAACATTGAAAACCAGGTGTCATCCTCACCACCCAGAACTAACGCAACTCCAAAAGAAATTAGGAAAACCCCAAATCAACTAGAATCGCTTTTTTGTTATGGCAGTAACATGGGAACTCAAGAAAGAAACTAAATAAGGAAAGTCACATTTCTTGCACCCTTAATTCAATACTTATGATATTGTCTAACAGCAGAAGCAGGACACTTTCAGAAAAAGAAAAGCATTCACAGTGGCTAGTAGATACCAAGAGTAAATAAGCGATGTAGCAGATACTTTCTACAGAAGTTCAAGTCCTCTGAAGCCTGAAGAAGTGGAGAAAACATCATAAATGATTTCGGACCTTCATGCAACATTAGCTGACCATATTGGTAGGATGACACACAGTGCCTAACAAGCTAGCTGCTATAACAAGAAAACCCCAAGTTTAAAAGGTTAACCACAGTAGAAGTTTACTTCTTGCATATGAAACAGTTGCTAGGTGACTTCCTCCACACAATCATTCAGGGCCCCAGGATGCTTCATCTCTTAAGTTCAAGGAGGAACCCTGTAACAACAACATAGAGAATTACTAATGAAAGGAATCATCCTAGTTCCCATTCCTCGAGCACTTCCTGTCAGGCACAGTGCTGAGATTCCCCATTCAAACCTCACAACAAACCTTTGGGGGAAGCTGGGCCTTGGCAAGGCTCACACCCTCTTCTGGCCAACCCCAAGCCAGATTTTTAGTCACTCGACATCAGCCTTCTGATTTATGCTGATGCTGCATGCCTGAGAAGTAATAGTAAATTCAAAAACATGTAGAGCACAAAGAAATTTTCTCACCAGAAATGAAGAGAATGAAAAGCCGGAGATATGCACTAGTAGATTTCAAAAGATTCCAGTCATGTAAATAGTTTTGCCATATTGCATTAATATGAACAGTAAATAAACAGTTTATGGGGAAAATTGAATATATTAAAATTTATTCATGGAATAGCAACCAGAAAAAAATAGCCACTGACTAATGGAGCACTGGCTAATATGGTCTGCAAATGCAAGTATGCAAGTCTCCATTGTACACTGTAAGAATTCTAATGTGTGACGTCTCTTACCATATTATAGTGTTTCCAACCAAACACCCCGTTGCCCTTGGGAGACCTGCTTAAGCTTTTTCTTAGCTTTTTCATCAGTGAAGCATATAGCCTATGACAATAGTAATTAATAATAATAATAATAAACAATAAACAAACACTTACTATGAGCGCTACGTTCAGACACTATTCTAAACACATACATTGACTTATTTAGTCTTCGGGTTCACCCAATAAGATGAGGAAACTGAGGCACTGAGAGCTTGGGTATCTTCCTATGATAATTACTTTTACTTGTCAACTTGGCTGGACCACATTGCCTGGGTATTCGGTCAAACGTTATCCTGGATATTTCTATGAGGGTGTTTTTGAATGATATTTACATTTAAATCAGTGGACTGTGATTCAAGCAGATTGCCTTCCATAATGTTGGGTAGAATGAGGAGACCAGCCTCGCAGAGCAAGAGAAAATGCTCCAGCAGCCTGCCTTCAGACTTCGTCTGCAGCATCGGCTCTCCTGGTGCACTGACAGGCTGCCTTTGGACTTGAATTGCAACTCTTTACTGTGTCTCCAGCCTGCCAGCCTCCTCCATCAGATCTTGGATTTGCTAAACCTCCACAATCACATGAGCTAATTGCTTAAAATAAACCATATATATGTGTGTGTGTGTGCATGTGTACACATATGTATGCATATATGTATACACACATTTATATCATATATATAAATATGAGGGCTGTCCGGAAAGCATCCAGCCATGTAATATGAAAAATAGAGGCATTTATGGCTGGATGTTTTCTGGACAGCCATATACGTGTGAATGTTTCACATCCTCTGGAGAACCCCACCTAATATGCTTACCTAAGGCATATACCCCCTAAACCGTAGACTTGGTTTTCAACCCTGCAGTCTGTCGCCAGAATCCGTACTCTTGATGAAAACTGTCCTGCTAGGCTTTATCAGTGTAGCTGCTAACCTCTGTTTTGATGCTAGTAGTGATAGCCTTTTCCCACTTATTCATATTAACCCAACATACTGGTTAAGACGATGCAAACTGCCTAAGAAGGCAGTTGCTATAATAAACGCCAAATTTCCAAACACAACCACAATAGACACTTACTTCTTACATATGTAACAGTGTGACGGGGGCCATCCTGGTTGCTGGATGACCTTCCTCCACACCCTCGTGCAGGAACCCAGCTGCTGGAGGCTCTGCTGTCTTCAACATGTAGCTTCCACCCTGGGGCTTGACTCCACTCCAGCCAGAAGGAAAAGGGGGCACGTTAGATCATGCATGATATGTTTTTATATTCACTACTGTGAAGGAATTTTTTTGTAAAACAAACAAAAAATGGCAGTTTAAATGTGTTTTTCTGAAATTATTTCAAGTGTATGCGTGTGTTGCACATTTCTCTTTCATTTTAAAGAATGTTATAACAACACTTAAAAGCACTTTTATAGTTGCTCATTTCTCTTTCATTTCATTTCAAAATTCTTACAATAACAGGATGTAAATTGAGAGGCAGGTGGATTTCTTAATGAATTAACCAAATTGACTGAAAGGGCTGTTTCACAATACAGGAGAGAAGTTTGGAGGTACAGTTGGGGAGAGATTATGGAAGGCCTTGAATGCCCTCAATAACATAGCTAACAGAGAAAGAGATCTTGTCAGAAGACTCTACTTTCCCTTGGAAAAACGTCAAGCCAGAGGTACGTGGCAGAAACAAACGGGGAGTGTCGCCATAGAAAGCCACTGGAGAAAGTCCTGTAGGTGCTGAGATGTCAGCCTTTGAAAGAACGCCAGCAGCAGCTGATTTCCTGCAATATAGCAGGCTGAAAAAATACATGTCTATAAAAATAAAGAAAAGCCTAACCAAGAGCAGCTGCCATCCATCCAATAATTAGATTTGGAGGATTATTGCTGAGATGAATGGAAGATATCATATGGTCACTGCTAGAAATATTTGCCATCCCTGTCTAACTACACTACGAGACACTAGAGCTCTCAGCAGACCTACATATGTTTATTTTTAATTAAAATGTGCTGAATGAACTGTTAGCTGCTCTGAAATAATGAAGAAAAGCAACACAAGACAAATTGGCTAATTGACAACTCCAAACACTTTATTTTATACCTTTCAGTTATGTTAATGGGATTTCTAATACGTTCTAGTTGAAATAATAATTACATAGACACAGTTACACAATCATCTAAGAGGTAGACAAAAATATATTATAAATAACTACAGCAGCAAAACCCACAAATGGGTCAAAGGATTACAAATTCATTTGCCCAGACTTTATTCCGATGTGTATCTATTGAGTGCTTTCTGCTCATTATGTGCCAGGTTCTTGCAGGCTAATGATTACAGTAAACTATTTCTAGTGTTTTCAAATACAATTTTGGCTTAAGACAGTATGCTCTATGAATTTCAAGGTGCTATGCAGGGTGCCTGTCCAACCACATCTCCAAACAAAAGAGCAAGCAGTCTTGAAAAGGAGAGACCATAAATTTAAGTCATTTCCAAAGCTAGTTTATGGGAAGGCAGAGAATCTGGCCAAGATCTTGACAAATAACATTTTATTCAGTGCACAAGAAACTAGCACAGCTGCCTGAAGGAAAATATGTCCTAGGATTGTGTACACAGAGCAAGGCCAAAGGGCAGCCGTATTCCAAGGAGACTGTGAACAGGAGGTCTGTTGGAGGCCTGTGCAAAGATCGTGGCAGAATGTCACTTGTGAGATAACCAGAATTCTGGCCAAAATCGGGAGTGACGGAAACTGTCACATATCTTTGGATAATTTTGTAGAGATTAATCCTTTGGCCAAGTCACCTCTGATGAGAGAAGGAGAATCATTCAGTCAGTCACAGAACACCATTGCTCTTAACTGGAGGGCAGGGTATCAGTGAGGCAAATTACCTCCAAAACAACTAGCCTGCAAAGCCTCCATCTCATCCATATTCAATCAGAGAAAATTGTGGCTCGTCCAAGACAAGACGTGAGCCAAATTTGGGGCGAGGCAAAGGGTGACATCATCTGGAAATGAAGTGTAAATGTGAATATCATCTGTATATAAGTGATAATTAAAGCTGTGAGACTCAACACACGCCAAGAGAGAAAGTCAGTAGAATGAGGAACAGCAGTGTCCCAAGCCACGTGTTACTTCCGAAAAGGAGATTTTTTTTTTTTTAATAAAATGGCGGGGGCAAGATTTTCTTTCCTACTGAATGATCTTAAAACAGACACAGATCACGTGCAAGAAGGACTCTCGTCCTCTGCAAATAGTCACTGATCACTTGATTGTTTAGCAAAGTGGAGGCGTAGATTTTCTGTAAGATTTGTGTTCCTAGGAAGCAAGAAGTCATTGCATTTAGCTTGGGGAAGACCACGCCCCCCACCCCCCATAGATCACTTTAGTAAATAATGACAAAGAGAAGCAATGATTGGAGCTGACAGTTGATTGTCCTTTTCAAGTCTGGTGTTGAATTTGGGTAGGGCTCACAAATTTATGTGAGTGTTCTTAGCTGTGTTTGAACACTTGAACAGAGGCATAACTAAAGTAGGATGCAATGTGAATTAATTGAAATGAAGCCTAGTTCATAAGGAATTATTCACTATGAAAAGGGCAGCTTTTGCCCTAATCAGCCCTCTAGAGATCAATGACTTAGGCCTCCTGGCCTGTCTTCCTCCCTCCCTCCCTCCCTCCCTTCTTTTTTTCCGACTACCAGCTCTCCAGACCATAGAAGCTTCCTAAAAATGTCCTGTACCTCTGTAGCATGGGCGTAGCCTAACCATGAATGATGGCTGAATTGTGTCCCCCTGAAATTTGTATGTTGAAGTCCTAACCCCTAGTGCTTCAGAATGTGACTGTATTTGGAGATTGAGTCTTTAAAGCAGTCATTTAGTTTTTTAAAAAGGTACTTCATATGGGCCCTAATCCAGTGTGACTGGTGTCCTTCTACAAAAGCTGATGGGAAGACACAGGGAGGAGACAGCCCTCCACAAGCCAAGGAGCGGCCTCCGAAGAAACCAACCCTGACAACACCTTGACGCCAGACTTACAGCCTCAAGTCTCTGTTGTAAGCCCCCCAGCCTGTGCTGTGTGCTATGGCAGCCCTCCAAACGAATGGAGTGGGGCAAAAGAGGTGGGGTCAGCATCTGTATTTCCCACAGAAGATCCATACCTTGAACTTTTCCTCTGATTCTGAAAATAGACCTGCCTCACAGATTCATTTACAGGGTCCAGCAAAAGGAACACGTTTGTTCGGAGCAGATCGTCCACACCAAATCTTTTATTACAAAATCACATAAGCAGGTATGGTTATGATTTTGTAATGAAATCATAACTCAAGTCCAGGTGTTACTTCTGGTGGACCCTGTATTGTGTCATCTTGAGAAAAAAAATGTTTTTTAAATTTTACTTCTGAGTTTTATAGTCCCTTCATTTCAAAACTGGGATTAAAAAAAACACTTTGGGTTCATAGGATTATTGCACTGGAAATAGATTCTCAACAAATTAAGAGGACCTGCGTCCTCTCCTCTTCCATCCCCTGTGCTTCCCAAATACTATTTTTCCTCAAAAGATTCCATCCTAATTTGAAATTAGCCTGGTTTAGTCCCTTACTAGGTGACGTTGGATGAGTTACTTAAACGCATGGTCCCTCACAGCCTGCTTCATAAGGTCGTGAAAATTAAAATTCAGATGACAATTATGTAAAGCCCGTCGCCGAGTGCCAGGCAGAGGGTAGGAGTTCAGCGAAGGCTGCTTCCATCCTTCTGAAGGCACGAGCCTGTTATCCACCAGCAGAGAAATGTTTATGGCATTTGATATCATACTCATTCATTTATTTATGCCCGTTTTCAATCTAACAGGGTTTTAGTCATCTCATAACAATGCCTCCGGAATACATTAGTCCTCACGAGGGAGAAACAGGGTGAGGTAGTCACCAAGGTCATCAACCACCTTCCTATAATAAATTCAAAAGGAAGTTCACAGGGCTGATTCCTAAAGCATCCTGTAGTCACAGGACCCCGAAGTGCAGGGAGAAGCAATGTGTTTCTGGGGAGACAGAGATGATGTCCTTCTTTGCAGTTCCTTCCTGGTTTGATTCACCCAAAAATAAATCTAAAATATCTTGAGGAATAGATGAGTCAGTCATTCTTTTGCTTTTTTAGGTTCTTTAACAATGTAAGATATACAGAAAAACATACCAAGAATATACAAACATACAAAGAATATAATCACCAAACTCCTGTATTCTAATACTCAGAATTCAAACCCATTCACATTTACCATATTTGCTTCCAACATTCTTTAAAGAAATAAAACACTATAGCTAAAGTCACGATTAACCAGCCAACACAGGGAAACCCCCAAAGCACTTCAATTGATCCTCCCAGAACACTGAAATGCTTATATACAGTAGTGCCCCCCCTTATCCGCAGATCCAAGATCCCCACTGGCTGCCTGAGACCACGAATAGTACTAAATCCTATATATATCCTATATTTTCTATTTTTTATCGTAGCTATGATAAAGTTAAATTTATAAATTAAGCACAGTAAGAGATTAACCATAACTAATAATAAAATAAAACAATTAGTCTTTTAAAACAATGTAATAAAAGTTATGTAAATGTGGTCTCTCTCTCTCTCTCAAAACATTTTGTTGTACTGTAGATACCTTTTCACTTAAAGGAAACACCTCACGGCTTCTCCTCGCTGTATCTGAACTGCCAGCACCCCCGCTCTTGCACTTTGGGGCTGTATTAAGTGAAAATGAGGGTTCCTGGAAGGTAAGCCCTGCGGTAGCACCCAGGCGGCCGCTGAGTGCTGTGTAACTGGGGCCCGGCAGTGCCCGCGGCGTGGAGACGCCGCCCGACCGCGAGACGACTTACACCTGGGCCGGGGCCGCGTGGGCCCCGCAAGGTTTCATGCTGCCACTCGGAGGGGCACACAATTTAAACCGTATGAAATGCTTATTTCTGGAATTTTCCTTTTAATATTTTCAGACCGTGGCTGACCATGGTGAGGGGCACTACTGCCCGAGTACATACAGCAGGTGCTTGTGTAGGTTCCTGTGGGTTTCGTGCCCCCCGTGTTGGGTTAGTAGCACCCTTTCAACTCCCCATTGTTTTCTGAGGTGCAGCTGCATTGTTACACGTGGATCTCACTCAGTCCTTGCAGGGCTAGTGTTGTGGAATGAATTGTGACCCCCTACCCCAATCCACATGTTCAAGTCTTAATCCCCAGTGCCTCTGAATGGGACTATTTGGAAGTAGGGTCTTTAAGGAGATACTTAGGTTAAAATGAGGCCATGAGGGTGGGCCCTGCTCCAGGAAGGTCGCTGTCCTAAGAGAAGCGATTAGGACACAGACACACAGAGGAGAGACGGTAAGAAGATAGAGAGAGAAGACGGCCATCTCCAAGCCAAGGAGCGAGGCCTCAGAGGACACCAACCCTGTTAACAGCTGATCTCGGTTTAAGCCACCTGGTCTCTGGTCCTCTGTCACGGCAGCCTGAGCACACACAGGCGGGCAGCAAACATTCCACCGAACGCAAATACCACGGTATTTTCAGCCGTTCCCCTAGCGGTGGGCACCGAGATGAAAACTAAGCCCAAACACGCATCCTTGTGCACACGTGTGGCCGTGTCCTTAGAATAATACCTGGAGATAAAAATCGCTGCCTCACGGGGACGCACATTTTCAAATCTTCGAGCTGCTGCCCAATTGCTCTCTGAAGCATCTGTATCAATTCACACTCTTGACAACAGGGAAGGAGAACACCAATTTTCCCACACCCTAGCCAACATGTGATATTTTCAAACATAAAACTTTGTGCCAACATGACTGGCAAAAAAAATCTTATTGTTTTAATTGCACTTCCGTAATTACAGATGAAGTTGAATATCCTTTTATACGTGCGTTGCCTGGTCTTATTTCCCCTTCCATAAATTCTCAGTGCATAGCCTTCGCCTGCTTTCCTCTGGGTGGTAACGTCTTTTTCCTCTTGCCTTTTGGTAATTATACACATTCTAGATAGTAATTCTCTGTCTACTGGTTGTTTTGTAAATACCTTTTCCCAGGCTACCACTTGTCTTTTCATCTTGTTCACGGGCTTATTTGGACAAAAGGTTTTTAATTAAGTGTAATCAGATGTACCTTTATTTATAGTTTTTCCTTTTTGTGTTTCCTCTTTTTTTTACAAAGCCTCTTCTCTCCAAAATTCATAAAGCGTTCTCTTATATTTTCTTCTAATAATTTTAGAGTATTTCCCCCGTTTAGATCTTCAGCACATAGTCATTTATTTCTATGATGGAGATAGGTAGGAATTTTATTTTCTTACCCATTTGAGGGTCAATTGTCCCAACACCATCTACTGAATAGCAAATACTTGCTCTAATCATCTTTCTTATTTTTTAATCAAACCACTTTGGCCGTCAGCAGGAACAGCCTTACGTAAGGCGGCAAGACGGGAGCCAACAGAAAGCGGTTGGTCCGTTTTCTGGGAACCACTGGTATGACGTAGGTGCAGCACAAACTGCGTTCGATGTAAGACATCCTGGGAAAACGCTAGTCATGAGAGCTCACGGGACCCAAATCACAGCTGAGGGCCTCAAGGGTCGGTTTTCGAAGTGAGACCAGCTGATCTGCAGAAGGAAGACGTTGCATTTAGGAAATGGAAGCTAATCAGTGAGGAGATTCAGGGCCCAAAGTGCCTCATTTCCTTAGCGTGGATCTCTCCCGTGATGAAATGCGCTCCGTGGTCACGAAAGGCAGACGGCGATTGGAGCTTATATTGATGTGGAGACTACTGATGGTTATTTGCTCCAACTATTCTGTGCTGGTTTTCCTAAAAAAACCTAACAGTGAGATTCAGAAGACCTTTTGGGCTCAGCATCCACAAGTCCACCGAATCCAGAAGGAGGTGATGGGAATCACGACCCAAGGGGTGCCGACGAGTGACTCGGAAGAAGTGGTCAGTACACTGATCCCAGACAGCACTGGAAGAGACATAGGAAAGCTTTGCCAATCTATTTATCCGCTTCACGATGTCCTCATTAGAAAAGTCAAACTGCCCAAGAAGCCCGTGTTTGAATTGGGAAAGCTCGTGGAGCTTCACGGAAGGCAGCAAGCAGCTCTGGAACCGCTACTGGGGATGAGACGGGGCGAAGGTCGGACGAGCTGATGATTACGAGCCTCCCAGTCCCACAAGCTGTTTAAGATTCAGACTTGTCATGGTGACCAATGAAACCTATTCGTGATGTTCAAAAAACATCAGAAAGCACCTACGGACTGTGTCGTTTGAAGTAGTGTAATTTCCTGATAATGCCTCCAAAAATAGGAGTATTTGGAGAAAACGATCCCCCTAGGTAAGTAAGGAAATAAGCTGACCTAAATGGGTGTTTGGGTAGGAGCCGCGGACACGCTGGCGGGTGTCTGCCAGACACGATTTTGAGGCTGGAAGACATGATGTTAAGTCTTTCTTTCTGACAGTCACTGGAGAGCAGCGCCAGGGCCTTCTGGGGCCACTCCGAGTCTGTAGTGACCAAACCATCAGCGGCATTTGGAGGGCTTGCCTTCCATTGTCCCCAGCAAGGGGATGTGCCTGCTGGCCCCCAGAGCAGTGACCTCTACATGGAAATCTCTAGAATGACACACTGAAGCCGGCCAGCAGGAGGATGGGGGATGAGTTTTGTAGGGAAGCTAATATTTCACTAAATTCTCTTTTTTTTTAATGATAATCATTATATCACCAACACAAAATAATAATTTTTTGTTAAAGCCCAAAATAAAACCAAAAAGGGCAACAGGTCACTGAGACACACTAAGAAAAACGTCTCTGTGCTATTCTGCTCATGAAAAAGAAAAGAAAAAGATATAAATTGTTGACAATTTGGGGGAAGGGAATTGAACAGAAATTACACTTCACCTCAATTTTATGAATAATTTAGACCTTTGGTTTTCAAATATTTCTTAGCCACAAAACACTTTGTTCAAACTCGACCTTTCTCAGAAGCCTAACTTATGAAAGATGAAATGAAAGCACCAGGCTTGTTTTGGAGACCCCTACTGTGTCCCAGGCCCTGGGACAGGCACCGAGGAGGCGGAGGGGGTGACCTGGAGACGGGGCACAGTGGCGAAGTGGGAGTGGGAGACAGCTGAAAGTCGGCAGGGCATGCCAGGCCCAGGAGACTACAGAGGGGAGCAGGGAGCAGGCAGGGGAGGGACATGGCTGGTGGAGGTGGGCGGCTCGCTGTCCCCTGACTTCGGACTCCACAGGGCGTCTGCCGGCAGTGCCGAACAGGTGCTGACACTGGAGAGGGGCGAGCAGGGCGATACTATGTGCCTGGGGGGCGTTTCTAAGTTTGGACTTGGAAGGCCACGGGGAAGCGATGGAAGGGCTTTAGGCAGGAGACTGACACAGTCATATCTGCGCTTTGGAAGGATCACTCTGGTCCAAGTGAGCATTGACAAGGGCCACGAGTCAGGCAGGGAGGTGGGGTAGGGGCGCGTCGCAGGGAAGAGGGGATGATGGGCGGACCTGAGCTGGGCCATAGCGATAAAGCAGAATGAACTGGGTGCTGTCAGAGGCGGAGACGGGACGTGTCTAGGGAATTCCTGCAGTTTGGGTTCGTGTAACTAAATGTGGTGAGACAGCTGGTGCCTTCAACACAGCAGGAAAGACGGGAGAAAGGGCAATAGATGATGAGTTCCACTGGGGGCAGCTTTTGTTTGAGGTTCCTGTGAGACATCCAAGTGCAAATGTCTGGTAGGCAATTAGGTATCTAGTCGTGGAGCTCAGGACAGAGATCTGGGACGGGGGTGAGGATCGGGGAGCCATCCTCAGTGCAATGATAACGGTAGTCCAGGAGGTAGTTAAAAGCCCTGAGAGAACGTGAACCATACAGATGGGACAGTCCCAAGAAGGCAAGGGAGGGGCACCCCAGGAAGTAGACTGAGATGGCTCAGCAGAGAGGAAGAGAATCGGGGGGACCGGGATCCGAGAAACCAAGGGAGCGAGTGGTACGATCAGGGCGGCGTCAGGAGGTTCACACGCTGCGCTGCGGGCTAATGCGACCCTCTCGCCTGGGCTGAGGTGATGAAAGAAGAGCGAGGTGAATCGTCTCCAACGTTCTCATGAGTGACGCCCTGGACAACTGGGTCAAGGATTGTCAACTCTAAGCAAATGTTAGAAACACCTGGGGAATTTATTTTTATAACATTAAGCCTGGGCCATAGATTCAATTGGTCTGGTTTGGGGCCTGGGCAAGGATATATGTTGCTCCACAAGGGACCCTAATTGTGGCCACAGTTGGAACCACCATTATTCCTCATTTTGAGCAACAAAGGATGAAACCGGTTACTCTGGGAGAAGTCGGGTGGCTCACATTGCTGCACGGGACACAGAGGAGTGGTAAGAAAAGAAGGTGGGGTCCAGTGAATTAAAGTGTGTCCGGGGGACCCACCTCTTTTCCATGGAGACCAGCGCTGAAACCGAGAAAACCCCAAAGCTGTGTCCCCATTGCCGGTGAGCGGAGCGTCCCTGGGTTCTCCCAGAGCGTAAGGGACACGTCCCCCAAATCATGCTGAGTCTCTACCTGCCAGACAGCCTTCTGATTAGTAACGAAGCTTTGCCTGATTTTTCAACTATGCATATTTTTCAAAATGTTAAAGGAATACATGTATATAGGATAAAAGAATAAAATAAAATATACTGCAAAAGGACTATTGCTCCCCTGTTGGCCACATCCCAGAGCCGATCGCTTGACCATTCCTGTTTCCGTGTCTCCTGGCGGTTACCCCGTAACCGAAACAATATTTACCTGCTCGTGTGCTTCCCCTCCTCCCTCCCGGCTTGGATAATCATCGCATTATGTTTAATTCTTCCTTTGGTCACCTTTATTACTGTATTACCTAATGTCCTTTGAGTTCTATTTCTCCTTCCACGAACCCGATACAATATTTCTTGACGCCACATGACGTGAATGAAGATATGAGCTCCCCACTTTGCCTTTTCACCTTCTGTCAGCAGGGTCATGTTTTTCCATCGTTCCGCTTGAGAGCTTTACGTTTTGTTCTGTCACCCTAAGTCCTCTCCGCTTGGTCTGCAGGTGAATTCTGAGTTCAAAACCAAAACCACTTTTCAATTCTTTTGAGTAACTAGGTGCTGTTCCCCGGGGAGCCAAGGGCTCCGTGAGGACCGTATTTCCTTCTCTTGGGCCCAGTGTCACAGCTCTTGGGCACCTCTAAGGTAGGCTGACCTGAAGTCTCAGAGTGAACAGAACAGAAAACAACGGTGCTGTCCCATTCCACACAGGACATGTGGTCGGCCCACTGACACCTTGACTTTAGCCCAATGAGACTGGGGTGACCGTACGTACCGTTTAAATGGGACGGGACCGTTGTTTTCTGTCCTGTTTAAAACGGGGCGCCTGGCCAGCCTATCCAAGGGGGCACGTTCGCACGGCGAATTGGTGCTTTCTCTTACGCTCCACCAATGACTCGAGATCACGGTTCATTTCAGTTTGCCGCCATTTGGACCACGATTTCCGGGTACCTTTCTGAGTTTTTCTTAGACCACCCCCCTTTTTTTAAAAGAAGAAACATTTTGTCTTCACTATGTCACAAACATTTCCGGCTTCCTACTCATTCCTCTGATGCCCCGAATGCCTGATGACATTTTTCTTACAGCGAGATGGTTCTGGAGCCCAGTCACTTCCTGTTTTAACTTGAATTTAGGGAAAGAGATGTTAGAGATAAAGAACACAAACATTTTGATCACTGCGAAAGGATGGTTTCATTGTCAACAAATCGCTTTGCTATGGATTCGTCCACCTTGTCGGAATTTAGTCAGTGTGGCTTTGTCACAGAAAAGCTAATTACCTGGGGACATATAACGAACAGTTGAGTTCTGGGTCGCAGAGATTACGGGTCAGAGCCTGAGGGTAGTCCTTCCGCCTCCCTGACAGTCTCATCGCCATCGGCCAAAACCCTTCGGCTCGTGTCTGGGGGCCACTGTGATGTGCTGTTGCCCGGACGCCCCAAGGACAGAGGCACTCAGCACCTGGCCTCGGTCCCAGAGAGCTCTGAAGGGCCATCCCATCTTCAGAGTTCCCCCTCGGGTGGCCTGAGGCCCTTTCTGCAACTGCTTTGAACTTGAACTTCGTTCTGCGCCGAGGTGCTATTCCCAGAAAGCACGCCCCGATATGGACGTATCTGCCTCAAAGGCAGCTTCCTGAAAAACCACACTACACCCCGCTTTCCTCTCACACCCACGAACAAACAAGCAGAAGGGTAAAACAAACAAACAATGAACTCTAAACAACACGCACAAACAAACGAAGAGGTTAACTTCTTACGGGGGAGGTTGGATCGCGGTGCCGGCGGTCGCTCCGTCACAGGTCACGCCACCTCCCAGTCCTGCACTCGCCAGCAGCAGCCCGGTCGGCCGAGGGGCTCCTCCGGCCCGAAGGACTGACCCCGGCACTGAGAAACGAGCCACACGTTCTGGCGGCCCGGCTGCTGGGGAAGTCGCTAAGCTAATTGAAACCTTAAAAAATGCTTTCCTAAAGTCCTAACACTAGACGGTTTGGGAATTACTAAATGTATTAAAATTACAAGGCCATTCCACTCCAGATGGAAAGAAAGGGCTGGGGACATGGAGAATGAGAGGGAGAGCTGCCTGTTTCCCAAGGAAGTCACTGCATGTTTGAATCACTTATTTCTGTGACGAGACATTCCGGACGGGTTAGGGGAAGTGCCAGCTACACTCACCGGCCTTTCCTCGGTTCGGGGGGAGCAGGCCTTGTCTTCTCGCCTGTGGGCACGCCTGTGCTGGAGATCTGTGTCCTGACAACCAGGCTCCTGCCCTCTCTTGTCCATCTCTGCAAGGACTCGGGGCTCAGAGAAAGTACTTCTCAGCCTGGACCAGTGGCAACGGGGAAACAGCACAGCCAGGTCCTTCCCCTCCCATGGGGCTCCTGAGGCTGCTTGAGCCTTTGAAAATGGTCACGAATGAGGGCGCAGTGTTGTCTTCTTTACCCATTTCTAAATTCTCAGTCTTTCAGTGCCCAGCTCAAAGCCCGCCTCTGCTGTGAAGGCTTTTCTGACTATCCCAGTTGGGCTTGGTTTTTCTTCCTCTGAACCCCAGTCGATTGATACCTCCTGATTGTATCCGCCTCAGGGGGGCTGTCTTTGCTCTTGGTGACGTTGGTTCACCACCCGAGTGACTATCACCATGACTAATTCTACAGGTTCATTCCCATCTCTTTTCTTCTGGGATTCAGAGCAATTGATTCAGGGGTGAGCCTGTGACCCCAGAAGGACCATTCAGTGTTTGCTCTGCATGATTAAAAATACACGTGGAGAAAAGAAACTCCTGTCTTCTTCTGGGCCATAAGCTGTAAGGAAATTGTGAACCTGGAATTTCCCCAGGCCATCTACCCTAGACTTCCGCAGGAAGCCCGCGGAGACGGAGAGCCTTAAAAACATCATCGGAACCCTTGATCCAGCTTCACCTGAAAACATTAAACTCACCAATCACATGAGCAAATATAGTCCCATTTCTGCTCAAGTGAATTGAGTTGGCCTTTATCATCTACAACCCAAGTGGCCAATGTGCTCACTCAGAACTCCTGAAGAAAAAACATGCTTGAAGTGAGGCTTCTCCAGACCTCCACGCCTCCGGAATCTCTCCACGCGGCTGCTCTGCTCTTGCATGGAGGTAGCTGAGCGCCTCCGTGTCTGGGCTGCAGCTGGAAGTGGGAAGAACACGTGCAACAGTGCACAGCTGGTGTCTAAAGGCACAACCGCGGCCCTCACGGTCACGTGGGCAGTAATTAGTGACACGGCCAGATCTAACTGCAGGGGAGGCTGGGACATGTAGTCTGTCCAGGCAGTTCTGTGTCCAGCCATGACTGTTTCTGAAGGAAAGAACAGATGTTGGTGCACAGATGTCAAAGTCACACCTGGCATTTGCAGATTAAAACAATTGAAATCCCAAGTGCAGTTGAAATGCGTGCAAGGTGGGGAGTAAAAAGTGCTAGCGAGCTGAGCTCCACGTGGTCTGCTGGGGAGGTTGTGTTCTCCGTCAACTTGGCTAAGCTGGAACGATGTTACCGAAGTGCCCTTCCCTGCACAGTTAGGGTTGGCCTCTGGAGAAATCAGCAGGAGACCCGGAAGGCAGAGGTGAAGCGACAGCCTTGAGACTCTGAAGGTCAATGCAGAGCGCCATCGTGGCCGCGGCCCACGTGCACCGCTGCTCATCAGCTGGCTCCCCGGGATGCGTGGGGCACAGCCCGCAGCTCGTCAGCAAATGCCCAGTCCCCTCCTTCTGCTTCTCTATGTCCTCGGCCAGGTGCAAGCGTAGCTCCATGCTGAAAGGTTCTGGCAACTTCTGTGGCAGACAGACACAGGCTCCCGCTGACCTCGCAGGCCCCAGCCTGCCTTAACCTTAACCTTAAGACTTCTCAGCCTTGGCATTGGGATGAGCTCAGTCCCTTACCCCATGCTCCTCACAGCAGTCCTGCTCAGGGCTGCATTCCAGAAACCTAGTTCCTTCCTCCATGAAAAAGCATTTTTAAATTGATACTTTAAGGCAACTTTGGTATAAAAACAAATATTATCTAGGCTGAATTCATTGTTATAAATTCACTATCATACTCATTTTAACTAAAAGTAAAGCTTTTGGGGCCCCTGCAGTAGGGGGAGCCCGAGGCATTGCGTGTGTCCCGGAGAAGTTGGCCCTGGGCCTGCTTCTGTCTCCCGCACCTGGCTGACAGGTGCGCTCACTTCACCCATTTCCTTCTTTGTAGTCGACACCAAAACACAGCAGCAACGGTCTGCTGCTGTCAGGACCCCCTGAGCTCAGGGCCGTGACGCCCAGCCCTGGAGGCAGCCCTCGAAGGTAGCAGAGCAGACCCGGCCGGACGCCCTCCGCGTGTCTGCTTCTCAGGTCTGCGTCTGGCTCGGCAGCAATGGTGGGTGCCATTGGGGGAATTCAGGAGGGAAGACGAGGGTGAGATAAAGCTCCCTCTTAAAAACACCTCCGAGAAAACAAGTGTGTCTCCACGTGAAACTGTAGACATGTGTTTTCTATTAGATTGTTAATAATCGGATATAAACCGCTGAATGGAGTCGGCCGGGCTCATCGTGGCGTCGCCTTCCCAGCCCGTGACGGCTGGTTCTGATTGGCTTGGAGCCTGCTGCCCTGAGGACAGTGGACATCTCTCGGGGTCTGGGGGGACAGCAAATTAAGCCATCAGGCATCTCGCCCGTCATCCCCATGCTTTCCTCAAGCTGTATATGCATCAACATGGGAAAGCGGGGATAGGACTTGGGAAGAATGGGGAGAAGTTGGGCATGTTTTCTTCCACACCCCCTCAGCAAGTCTGCCCACAAAAGTTCGATTTTCACTTTGGAATTAAAACCCCTGCTTTACATACGCCCTTTGGTCGCCCGGCACCCCATCGGATGGTGGCAAGTTGGATGGTAGAAGTTTGCGTCGAAGTACCCCAATTCTCCGGTAGCGAGAACCCCTGCTTCTCCCCATGGAAACGTCAGCAAACCATTTTGAGTTGAACAACCCAACTAAAAGCAGTGGCGTTTAAGATAAATGTTATGAAAATTGCATAAAGCATTACATCAAAACCCTTGGCAGTGTCGAAAAGCAAAATTTCTGCATCCAGTGCGTAGCTGAACAAGAAAATTCAATCCCATTTTTTCACTTTGTCTGCCAATTTTATAGCACTTCATTTAAAATAGAATCTCTGAAGAATCAATTCAAATTAGCTTTACAGTTTCCCCCAAAGACTCTGCTTTAAAATAAATTGAATTGGAGCATGTGACATAATAAGTGAGCATAAAATTCATGTTAACTAGTCCAAAGGAAAAACTCATAATAAGGAAACAAATAATCTCCCGTGACTGAGCTAAAAATAGTCTTTAGATTGTCAGTTTGAAAATTGAACAAAAATAGGGGGAGTTGTTATAATAATGACATGGCGCACTTGTCCCTAATGAAATGGCCTTGGATTTTGTAATAAATTACAGAAAGAGAATCCTCTGGGCAAAAAGAAGATACCAGACATGAGTTGCTTTCATAAATACAGTGACAACGATGAGAGGCCCCTCCAGCTGGGGCTGGGTGGCCGCGGCATCCACGTGGTGACTTCGCCCTGTAGGACAGGGTAGGACTGGGGGACCACAGTTACAGGGAGGATGGCTCGCTGTACTCTGCTGCCCTGTGTTTAGATACCACCTCTTGCTTCTGTGTTTGCTTTATTTTGATCGGGGCTATCTATCATAAATATTTATTTAAGCTCCCTTGATACAGTTGATGAGGATTTTTAAGGTCCTTGAGGTCAGAGACAATATCTTCCTGGACTTGGTAACCACCCCGTCCCTGTCACAGCACCGCAGTAGGAACCCCATAAACGTGTGAGGGAGGAACACAAGGATGAATGAATGAATCAATGCATTGTTTACATCAGATTAAACTTAGTTTTTAAAATTATACCTTTTTGAAAATTCTCCGTGAAGTTGCGAAATATCCAGTCAGTTTAATTAAGGAGGAAACGGGTGGGTTGTGGGGATACTTTTTTGTCCCTACTGATGTCAAGAACCAAACAACTGGGTTTCTCACTGACAAAGGCTTGTCTGAAGGTAACCGCAAAGGAGTTTACCTTAATGAGACCCAACGTCTCGGGCTCCAGCTGTGTCTTGATGTATGGAGCCAGCCCCCCTTTTTGCAATACCCATTTGGGGTTCCTTACCTTTTCACTGTGCTCACTCAATAGAGCTTTAAGAAGATTGTGTTTTATTTCCCGCCACCTTACCTATCCTTCCATTTTTCAATCCACCCATTCATTGGTCCATCCCCCTACGTGACCACATGTCCATCAAACGGATGTAGTAATGAATAACAGTAACAGCTAACACGTCCTGAGTGCTTTATTGTATGTCCAGCTCTGCTATAAACACTTGATGCTAATCAATTCATTTAGTCATCTCAACAGTTCTATGAAGGTTACTATCATCACCCACACTTTACATACAAAGCAACCGAGGCACAGCGAGGTCAAGTACCTCGTCCAAGTTCACACCAGCTGGAAGTAGGGGAGTCAAGATTGGAACGCAGAGAGTCTGGCTCTGGAACGGCCAGTCCACGGCACTAGTTAGACGGACGCGGTCTTGGCTTCGTAGACCTCACATTCTAGTGGGAGAAACCGAGTTTAAACTAATAAATTATTACGGATTTTAACTGTAACAAGTGCTTTGAAGGGAACGCATGGGCGTTCTAAGGGAGCGCGGAAGGGAGGAGCCGCCCAGCCCGAGGGACCGAGCCCTGCAGGTGGGCACCGGGAGACACGCAGGCCGCAGAGTGTCCCGAGCAGCAAGGCACGCGCAGAGGGAAGAGGTGCTGGCGCTGAGGAGCCAACAAGAAGGGACCAAGGGGCCTTGGGTGTCTATTGATGTCAATATGGTCAAAGCGCAACTCAAACATGGGGAGTTGTCCAGGGTTCTCCATCCCACTGACTTGCACCCCATTTGCCCCCCCGATAACTTGCTCCCTTCCCTCTCGCCCAGCGCCCAACTCGTCAGATCAGGCTTACCGGCCCCTGCCATCCGGCGCCCCACCTATCTAACCCATTGCCCCCCCCCAGGTCTGCCAGGTCCACGTGTGGCTTTCTGAACACACCCCACCTCCCGAATCCAAGCCACTTGGGTTTCTTACTTGGATGCCTGCAGCGTGATCCTGCGTCCAACGCTCTGCAGCAGCCCCTGCCGTCTGTGCTCCACCCTGCAGCCAGATTGGCCTTTCCGGAAGGCGGAGCCGGTCCTGCCACTCCTGCCGTCACTCACACACCTTCGATGGCATCCCACCGCCCTCGGGAAGAAGACAGAACTCCCTGACTGGCCTGTCCCCTGCCAAGAGTCAGTGTCCTCCCAGCCCCGTGCTACGTCTCCCAGCTCCTCGGCCATGCAGGCTGCCTCCCTTCCCATGCCCCTCTCGCCTGGGGGCCTTGGCACATGCCCTCCCCTCCTCTTGGTTTGGTTAGTTCTTAGTCACCCTTAGGTGCCCATTTAATCCTCAGCAAGCACACCCTGTGTCTCTGCTTGGGTATCTGACCAGTCACCTTTAATATCTGCATTATGAGGTACCTCTTCATTAGGGCTGACTTGTGTCCCCCCCACCCACAAAAAAATTCATATGTTGAAGCTCTAATCCCCAGCAATTAGAACATAACTGTATTTGGAGACAGGACCTTTAAAGAGCTGCTTAAGTTAAAGAGCTGCTCCCGTGTCCTTGTAAGAAGAGGAAATTTGGACACAGACGTGCAAACGCACAGGGGTGGACATGGGAGGACATCATGAGAAGGTGGCCGTTGCAAGCCAAGAAAAGAGGCCTCAGGTGAAACCAAATCTGCTTATACCTTGGTCTTGAACTTCCAGCCTCCAGAACTGTGAGAAAATAGATTCCTGCTGTTTAAGCCACCCGGTCTGTGGTATTTTGTTATGGAAGTTCTAGCAAACTAATACCTTTGCCTTCACAGAAATGGTCATAGTTGCAATTTAACTTTTGTTTTATTATTTGATTGCTACCTCCCTGATAAGAATGCAAGACCCATAGGAACAGGAATTGGGCCTGACTTTGCTCACCACCGTGTCCATCACCAGAGCCTGGCACAGGCCTGGCCTACAGTAAGTGCTCGTTAAGGACTTGCTTCATGAATGAATGACGCAAATGAGTAAATGGGTGGACGTGTACATAAAAGAAACAGCAGTTAGACAGTGGTTTTTACCTTTGGGAAGATTTACTTTCAGCCTGGGCTGCATCTAGAAGCAAGGGCACCTTGTGTTGGCTAATATGGGTATTAGCATGCATTTATGTAATTTTACTAAATAGAGCGAATTCCTGGAATTTCACATTTTTAGTCCCTCAGAGAAACACTGTTCAATGAAATTTAATCTCATGGATTTTATTTTTAAAGAGGCAAATATCTCTCTCTAGGATAAAAAAGATGATTCTAAGAGACATAAATCCAACATCCTTGCAATTGGAAGAAAATATATTGTTTGTATCAAACCACACTGATTAAGGTCATGCTTGATCTTGGTTTGGAAAATGTCCTTTCTGGTTTCCACGGGGGCAATGACACAGTGAGGACAGAGGGGAACAGCCACAAGGGAGGGAGGTGGGACACGTGTGAGAATTTCCGTCTTCAGAGGAGTCCTCTTTTCCGAGAAACTCATTATTCACTTAATTATTCATTCTGTTTATTTACTGTATAGTTATTACACCTAAATATGGTGCAAATCCCCAGAATCCTGCAACACCAGATGCCAGCTTCCCTTTGCAGTCCCAAAAGACCTCGCCAAGTCATCACTGTGAGAATTAAAACAACAACAACTAAAACCCAATTAAAATTGTGCCAGCATGTTCATTTCCAAAAGAAAAACCCTGCAAATGAACACGCTTTTAGTCACTCCCCTGACTGCTCCTGCAAAGGAACAAACAAACAAACAAACAAAAACCCTTCAAACTAAAACTGGTCTAGGATTGGTATCTAAATCACAGCTCCCATGAACTTCACACCCACACAGCAAGGCATTGGCGAAGTCAACTGCGTCTCATTTCTCCCATTTTCAAAATCAAATGATTGAAGAAAATGGTGTTTTGCTTTTCAGAATTTCGATGTCTGGCAAAGCCCGGTGATGGCGGAAGGGAAGCCAAGATGGCGACAGGATTGCTGGGACTCGGAATCCGTGGGTTGTACAACCTCTTCCTCTTCGTGATCTGAGGCGGGTGAGGTGTGTGATGTCGCCAACCTGAGTGTACGACTGGGCCCGCTGAGTGGGGCGATCCTGTAGCCCACAGTCTCTGAACAAAGGCCAACTCAGCACGGCCACCTGCCAAGGGAAAGGGAGGCCAGTCTCCTCCAAGAAACGGTTGGGGTACAGAGAGAACCACACCTGAGGGCAGTGCGGGGCTGACTGCTGGGTGGAGGACATGGGTGGGTGTCGGGGGGCGGTGTATGTGCCTAAGTGCTTACACGTTCCAATCCTCTGGTGATATCGGCCTCATGAAGAACAAAATGGCCTTTTACATGAGTGTGTGACTGCGATCACCTCTAATAGAGTCACAGTGTGACAGTGTGATTGGGAGATCTGTCTAGACCACTAGACCCGTACCAACACAACAGTCCACGTGGGGGTCACTGTAAGACCTGCGGTGACCGCTGAGTTGCAGGCAGATGAGTCCATTACTGGAAACACTGGCAGCCCTTCTGGACCTGCTGGAGGCCTACCATGCCTCCCCAAATCCAAAGCTCAGACCTGAAAGGCCAGGGACCTCCATTCTCAGTGTTGGGCTCAGGAGTCAGGCTGGTCAGGTTTGAATCCCATGGGGGTCTGCCATTCACCACGAAGTCCCCTTCACTTCTCTGTGCTTATCACCCCTCTTCAGAGTAAAGAGAATACCTCCCTTTTAAAGTTGCCACAAGAAGTGAATGTGATAAAACATGTAAAGTGCTTAGAACAGTGCCAGCCAACGGCAGACACACAGTAAACATTGGTTCTTACATTCAGTGCTAGTAAGTTCAAGTGCACACAGCAATTTCGCACAGCATAGGACTAAGCTTTGTGGAAACCCTGCTTTTTCTACTTTTTATTTCTAAGGCATCTGATAGAATCGTTTGTTTCACTCGCAAGTGTGTTGCCATTCTGGAACCTCAAATTAAAATAAGTTCATCTCCTCCTATCCCACAATGCCTTATGGTCACTTTTCGTTACCTGTTGCAAATATTTTCTAGTCATGTAGCCTAACTTGGGGCCATTTTGCTGAAAAGGCAAAAATATTTTCTAATCTATTCGGCAACCACATCTTGAAGTATCAGGTCCACTAAAACACAAAGGTCTTCATTAATAATATATGGAAGAGGAACTCTGTATAATATTTCATTATTGCTTTCTTATTAACATAACATTAATAATCTGTTGCTGCTTTAAGAATTCATGGGCATGAAACCTTGATAATATTAAGTTGTGGCTCAAATTAGATATATTAAACAGTGACATCCATGATGTGAAAAAAGCATGGTAGACCTGAGAACGTCAATTTTAAATTAAAATAAAATCATTCTCTCTGTCTTATGTTCAGTTTTCAGAGCAGCTCCTTTTTTCAGATTAGCACTGACATTACCATCAGAGGTCCAGAGTTAAGGGCATGCACCCCAGCCCCTTTCCTGCCGACAGGCATGTCATGTAGAGTTGCCCCAATTCCTTCTCTTGGGTGGGGCAGGGGGTGCAAGGGGAGATGAGGAAGCAGGGGCCAAAGGAGTGGAAGGTCAAGTGCATGGCTCTGTGAACTCACGCACACACGACCATCCGAGTCAGACACCAGGGATGGTAACACCGGGCGGCGCCTTCATAAAAGTCGTGACAACACGGAACTGGAAATCCCTTGGGGCTGAGCTAATCCACCACTTCCCAAGGAATGGTTCCTGGAACACCGGTTCTTTAAGATGCTTTCTCTCTTTGCACACACGCACGCGCACACACGGCTGTGTGGTCCATCAAATAAATCGGAGGGACTCTGAACATTCTACTTGTTTCTTGGAGTGCTGTACTAAACTTTAGCATTTAAAGGTTCTGTGGAGGGGCTCCCTGGTGGTGGAGTGGCTAAGGCTTCGGCGCTAAGGGAAACCTCCCTTAGCCTCTCAGGGAAATCTCCCTCTCATTCATTGGTGTGCCCAGCCTTGCCTTGCACCAGGCACAGTGCCAGACCCTACGGACACAAAAATAAAAAAGACATGTAGTCCTGGCTTCAGGAAGCTCATAATCCAGAGTCGGAGACAGATGTGGAAATGTCTGTCACATGAGAGAACCCTTAGAGACTGCTGTGGGAGTCCAGAAGAAAGTATACCAATCCCCTAAAGGAGTTTGGGGACTGGTCACACAGGCGGTGATGTTGGCATGGGGCCTTCAAGGTTGACCAGGAGTTTGCCTCAGAATATTTGTTTTGTCCCTCAATCCTTTTCTAAGGAGTTCCCACCATACTCCGTTGTATGGGGTAATGTCTGCATAAATCATCATGGTGGTGCCACATGTCTTTGTCACCTGATTAGATCAGGATCGGTCACCCAGAGCAGTCAATCTAAAAGCAGGCCAGCACCCTCCAAGAGTGGTTAGGAGTGCGGTTCAATAGAACTTCATGCAATGACGGCAATGTTCTACTGGACACTGTTTAATATGGTAGCTGCCAATCACACACTGAACATCGATAATATCTACTGAATATGGCTATGCAGTAAGGAGCTGAAATTTTATTTTATTTTGATTTGTTAAAAATTAAATTTAAATAACCACATGTGTTGGTAGCTACCACACTGGACAGAAGTTTTAGATGGATGAGTAGATTCACTTTGTGATTCCAATTTAAGATACAAGTTGGTTTAGAGTTACAATCTTATGTTGAAATATAAGCTTAAAAGTAGTATTGGAACATTCAAGAGAATTAAGACTTATCAGATTATAATTAATTAACTTAAAAATGTATTTAAATACCTGGGAAGATAAGTTTTTCATTGGAGAATTGAAGGACTTAAAAGAGAATTGATCCAGGGGTTTGAGAACATTCAAAATAAGTCATCTGACCACAACAGAATTAGCTAGAAATCAATCATGAAAACTAGAAAAATCTAAAAATTTTTGAAAATGTAATCATTCATTTCTGAAGACCCCTTGCAGCAAAGCAGAAATCACGACAGGAATTAGAAAATATTTTGAAGATAATAATGAACATAAGACATACCAAAACTTGTAAGATAACAGCTAAAATACTGTTTAGAAGATATTTACACCCTTAAATATAAGTATTAGAAAAGAGGCTCAAAAAATTAATGATCTTAGCCTCTCAAGTAGCTAAAATTAAAAGACAAAAGAGAAAGAAGGAAGGAAATAACAAGGGCAGAAATGATGAATCAGAAAGTAAAGAAAGCAACAAGCCTAAAAGCTGATATTTTGAAAAGATTAATAAAATTAATAAGCACCTAGAAAGACCAATCAAGAAAAGATAACTGGATATAGTATTTATACATGCAGTTAGAACTTAAGAAATTTTAACAGAATTCTAAAAGTCACCTTAAAGTGATGAATAAGATTTTAGGACTTACAAACACTATGATCTGCATATGAGATGAAAACATCAGGAGGAACTAGGCTTATTCCCATATGTTATGGTCTGAATGTTTCTGTCCCCCTTAAAACTCCTATGTTAAAGTCCAAACCCCAAAGTGATGGTGTTAGGAGGTGGGGCCCTTGGGGAAGATTAAATCTGGAAGGCAGAGACTTCATGAATGGGATTAGTGCCTTTATAAAAAGGCCCAACAAAGCTCCCTTGACTCTTTTTGCCATATGAGGTGACAGTGAAAAAAAAGGGGGCATCTCTGAGGAAGCGGACTGTCACCACACACTGGGTCTGCCAGTGCCGTGACCCCAGACTTAGTCTTCAGCACTGTGAGAAATAAATGTCTGTGATTCATAAGCCACCCAGTCTATGGCATTTTTGTTACAGCAGTCCGAACAGACTAAAACACCATCATAATGTTAATGAATAAAATATTAACTTTATAAAACCAAACTTGTCCCCGGGTAATCTCACAGTGATCATGCTGTCTTCCATGGCTACAACGCAGCGCCACGCTGAGGCCGAGCCACATGACTGCAGAGAGTACAGTCAGTCACAGCAGGCTGGTGTGCTCCAGCCACTAGCAGGCATTCCGCCACCTCCCCCGCCCACCCAGCTTTACTGAGATAGAACTGCCCTATAACATTGTGCAAGTTTAAGGTGTACAACGTGATGATCTGATGCATGTATCTACTGCAAAATGACTACTACGGTAAGTTTAGTTAACACCTGCATCACTTCACATAATTACTTTTTTTTTTTTTATTGTGGTGAGAACATTTACCCTCTTGGAAACTTTCAAGTAGATAATACAGTATTGTTAACTGTAGCCACATTGCTGCACGTCAAGTCTCCAGACCTAACTCACCTTATAACTGGCAGTCTGTATCCTCTGACCAACATCTCTCCCCATTCCTCTCCCCTCCATCCCCAGAACCACCATTCTTCTGTTTCTATGAATTCAGGCTTTTAGATTCCACATGGAGGTGATATCATACAGTACTTGTCTTTCCCTGTCTGACTTACTTCACTTAGCATAATGCCCTCAGGATTCATCCATGTTGTCACAAACGGCAGGATTTCCTTCTTTTTAGGGTTGAATAACATTCCATTATATATGTATATAGAAAGGGGTATATATCTTGATCCATTCATCCATCCGTGGACACTTTGGTTGTTCCCACGTCTTGGCCGTATTAGCAGGCCTGAGACTGGACACAGGAAGAATGGAGGAACCACGCCTGGAGGTGGGTGGACTTCAGTTTTCTCAGTGCTATGAGAAACTGTGAAGTTCAAAAGAAGCATAAAGGCTTTCTTTTCAATAGATCTAAAGCCAAAGGATTTCTTTCCTTGAATGCATATTGAAAGCAGTATAATAAGAAAGGAGACTTTTTTGTGGGGTGGAGGTTTGAGGGTTCTCTAAAGGCAATTCAAAAGCAGGTACTTTAAACTATACGAGGTCTCTTTGTCAGAAACCAACCCATACAGTATAACAAGCTGTGACCATACGTCCCAGCGGCGTACGGTCAACCCCAGTGGGCCATCGGTGAGAGTTCAGAGAGTGCTGTAAAGGTGCCAAAAAGTGAGTCATCAAAGTTGTTTGCTAATGTATCCCATAACGTTATTTTGAAAAGCTATGTACTCCCTTAACATATTTTTAATTGACATCTAGAATTTGATTATAAATTTAAATAGTGGCAAGGGATACAATTTCCATCATAAAGATCTAAATTAAAAAAATACAAACTTTTTAGAACAGTTTTTAGATTATAGACAAATTGTGAATACAGAGTTCCCATACACCCCCCCACCCAACAGTTTCTTTATTATTAACATCTTACATTAATATGGCACATTTATTATGATATATTGACACATTATTAACTGAAGTCCATCGTTTATTCAGATTTCCTGGTTTGTTGGTTGGTTTGTTTGTTTACCTAACATCTTTTTACTCTTCTATAATAGGATCCCATGCAGTTAGTTGTCATGCCTCCTTTGTCTCCTTTTGACTGTGACAGTTTTTCCGATTCTCCTTTGACAACCATGACAGTCTTGAGGAGTCCTGGTCAGGTACTCGTAGAATGTCTGAATTGGGATTTGTCCCATGCTTTTCTCTGATTAGACTGGGGTTGTGGGTTTGGGGGAGGAAAAGCACTCTCATCACCTATATAAGGGTGCATAGTATCAACATGACTTATCACTATTGACATTGGCCTTGATCACCTGGCTAAGGTAGTGATCAGGTGTTTGTGCTGCTATTCTGCTCTCCGATGCGTACTGCACTCTCTGGAAGGTCACTATACACCGTTCACGCTGAAGGGATGAAGAGCTAGGCTTCATCTCTTTGAGGGCAGAACATCTACCTAAATTACTTGGAATCCTTCTGCAAGAAAGATTTGTCTTTACTCTTCCATTTGTTTATTTATTCAATCATTTATTTGGATGAATATGGACTCATGGGTATTTATTCTATACTTTGGGTTATAATCCAATGCTACTGTATTTATTCTTTTGCTCAAATTGTTCCAGCTTTGGCCACTGGGGGCTCCTTCTGTTTGTTCCTGTGACCCTTTGACACATGCCCTACCAGCACTGGGCTTATTTTGTTGGTACTTGTTTATTTTAGCACTTCCTCACTTTCTGATACTATAAGAAGTTCCAGGCTCAAAACAAACAAACAAAACACCACCACCACCCCCCCCCCGCAACATAACCCCTCCAAAAAAATAGATTTGAGGTTGAACAGTGGTCAAGACTAAAGATAAAGATTTGTTGGTGGAGCCATGCCCATAAAGATGATAGCTGAAGTCCTGGGGTGAAATCATCCTTGCAGAATGTGTTGATCCAGAACACTGGCCAATTGCAGGACCTTGGAGAACGCTGACACTTACAGGAAGGTTGTAGGAGAGGAACCAGGAAAATACAGAGGGGGTGAGAGGCGACACAGGCACAAAGAGAAACCACGAGCACGATGAGAGTCATGGAGGCCGAAGAGACAACCCAGGGAGAAGGGACAGGGGTGCTGAGGTGTGAGAGGGGTGGTGGGCTCGGCCTTCAGTAGATCGCAGGTGATCTGAGCTGTGGCCCTGGGAAAGACAGGGGCTGATTTTAGGGAGAGGTCAAGTAGAGGCCACGGTATTGGAGAGAGGGGTGCTAACGGCTCCCTCTGCCATCTTCAGCGACTTCTTCTGAGTCTCCTTAGAGAACTCTTTCCTCCGCTGCCCAGTAAATGTTTATGTTACCTAGGACTCTGTCCTTGGCCCTCTGCTTGTGACAGTTAGGGTTCTCTTGGTTTCAAATAACAGAAAGCAACTCCAGCTGGCTTGAGCAGAAAGATTTATTGCAAGGATACATACAGGGTTACCTCACAGGACCCAAAGGGTTATGACTGGGCTTTGCACACAAGCTTTAACTGGAAACCGAGTACCGCAGGGTTTCTGCAGCTTCTTCCTTGTCCCCCTCGCGGTGTCTATTTCACTGTCTGCTCTCGTTACACGCTGGCTGTCCCGCATGTCCAGGCCACGTGCCACTCGCTCCCGAGTCGTACCCACGCACTCAGCCTCTCGGGGCAGCGCTGCTGTGTCTCACTCACTCTCATTCTCAGTGTCTTCTAAGGGAAGGGATCGAGCTGATCAACTCACCCTCAGGCCATTCAACCGAGGGCAGAGCACCATGATCACACTGCACAGACAGCATCACGGAGCACAGGGATGAGGCGGGGAGGGACTGGGACCTGGAAGAGAGGAGCTGAGAAGCGTGCTCAGGACGAGGATCTGGATTGGGCTTGGGGAGGTCACAAGGAGGAGGTGGCACAAGCAGCTTGTCACCTCCCCTCTCTCTTTGGTCCGTGCTGAGAGCCTGGATCCTTCTGTGCAGCAGATCCTAGGGGTGCTCTCCTTTCTAGAGTAGGTGCCAGCCATCGTGTTTTCTTCTAGAAAGAAATGGGATCGCTGCCCAGCTGCTACCATCTTCCCCTCCCTGTGACCTGCCCCCACTGGGCCTGGGTGAGTGCCCAGCAGCCTTGTCTATACCCTCTCAGTGAGCCAGAGTTGACTGATTCAACCAAAGCCTCTTTCTGGGGTCTCTGAACTTGGAACCAGCCAGGTCATGGCCAAGTCCTTTTTAAAATGGTGTGTGAGGCTGGACAGTTACTAGGGGACAGAGGCAGTGAGGGTCTGGTCATCCTAGAAACGGGACTGCGGTGCTGCTCTCCTGTGCAACACTCCACCAGCCAGCCCACCGTTCTCCATTAATTCCCTTCCTGTCTCATCCAGTTTTTTCCAGAGATTTCTGTCACTGAAACCAAAAGGAGGCTGGGCTAATCCAAGGTCAAGGGAGTGAGCTGCCTACGAGCTGTTCATAGCCTGGACTCTGGGCACCCACGTCAACTGGAGGAAGTGACCCTTCCCTGTACGTTGTCATGTTTCCCCGAGAAAATGGGGTCCCAATAGTGATTACAATATGAGGTGTGGGCGCCCTGGCACTTGGTCGGTATGTTACTCTAATTTTGATATTTTAAAAATTGAAAATCAGTATCATTTATGTATTGAGATGAGGCTCAATGCCTCAATTGTTCAATTTACAATGAAAATACTTGCTGGACACAACTCTACTCAAAGCCAGAAAGGGCTTTTCCTCAGCTGGAACAATTTGTACCGAAACACGCATGATGATGATACCGCTGATCCACTTTGTTTTTGGAATAATATTTCATGTGGATTTCTTAATGATTTTCAGTTTTCTTCATCTTAGGTAATGTTGAGTTTGCTAGTGTTGAACAAGAATTGATTTTTAAATAAACTTTTAATTTTGGAATAGTTTCAGATGTGCAGAACGATTGTGAAGAGAGTACAACGTGTCCCCACGGACCCCTCGTGCAGTTCCCCATTATCAGGCTTTTGCATCAGCATGGTGTATTTGTCACAGCTAATGAACCACTTCTGAAACTGTACCGTTAACTAAAGGCCATACTTTATTCATGTCTACCTAATACCCCTTTTCTACCCCACGATCCCATCCAGAATACCAGATTACACTTAGCTACTAGGTATCTTTAGGTTCCTGTGATTTATGACAGTCTAAGACCTTATTTTTATTTAGTTTATCTACTAATAATTTATGTTAAAATGATTCTTGCTTAATGGTCCTATTTTATAACTTTACATGACTTACGATGTTTAATACTTTTATAACTTGAATTACATTAGATATTTTCCTAATGTTGTTAATGGCAGGAATTCTGAACATGTATAGATAAAAGATTAGTATTCACACTGGTATTTACTTAAAGTCAATGCTGAGCGCCCAAGGTCACATCTGTTGTTCCAGGACAGAAGTTATGGGATCCCGGGGGTGGACAGGCAGAACATGGAGAACACGGACACAGATGGCTAAAGCTCTTGGACGGAACCACCCAGAACCAGGGGAGGTGCAGTAGAGGGGAGCTGGGCAGCCTGGAGCTCATTGGGGTGCTCCAGAACCCCCGGCCCCAGCTCCCACAGAAGCTTCTACAAGTGCGTCCTTACCGCAACCCCCTTCTCCACCCTGTTCTTCTTTCGTGTCCAGTCAGAGAAGACGTCCGTGTGTGTCAGCCCAGCCTGGTTACTCTTGCAGAGCCAGGGCCTGGGGCCATTTTCCCATGGTGATCTTGACTCTAGCTACATTGTCTTGGAGAAACTTTAAGTTTTTGTTTTCCCAGGGCCTTGCTCATCACTGGGAAAACAGGGAGCATTCTGTAGGGGCAGGTGCTATTATTTGTTCAACCAAAGTCAAATGCATGGAGAAAACTGGCCCCACTGGCAGGAAAACGTGATTCCTCTCTGGAATTCGGAACTAATGAGAATCAGGGAGCCCGAGAGTGGGGTGGGGAGGACCAGTAGATGAATGGAGCATCCCAGCCTGCGGTGCTGGGGTGGGAGTGGGGGATTGAGAGTGAAGAGGAGGGATTGGGGACTGCCCCAGTGGCAATGCCACATCAGGGCTGCCAGCTGCATAGTAGGGAAGCTACCTGTGATGGCCACCTCTGGGATTCTGAGATGTCAGCAATTATCTGCATCTGAAAACCAAGATGAGGAGTTCAATCGCAAGTACAGAGTATTACATCATTAGCAGAGTGAAGTCTGACCATTTAAATACATTACAATCTCCTGGTCTCCCCAGAAGTTGCCGAAAGCAGTTCACGTGCTTAGGCTTCATTTTGTCCATAGTTCATGGCATATTCGAAGTCTTTGAAGCTCACGTGACCATCCGAATCTTGATCGACTTCCCTGGAAAAGAAACAAGAAGTGACTTGCAGGTCATTTTCATCACATATGGGCATCAAGAGCACATCAGTCTGTATTTCTTTGTATGTCTATGTGAGAGGCACCTGCCTCACTGACTTAAAGCCCAAGGTTGATGCCTATTTTCTTTCCTTACATGGATAAGTGGGAAGGAAAGGAGAGACTAGGAAAACCTGCAGAGATAATATATTCAACACATTGAAAGGAATGAAACCAAATGCACAGAGCATGTAAGAAAAGCAGGAATAATGGTTTTTCCAGCCATCCTGCTAATTCTTTCTGTGATATATCAACATATATCTTTGTATATATCTCTATCTCTACACACACACACACACACACACACACACACACACACACGCATCATCCAATAAAAAGAGGAATAACCCAATTAGAGTCAGAACATTTGGGGAGTAAAGACCAATGGGGACAACAGCTGACCTCCTGCCATCGCACGGCCTTCACAACCCTTGTCTGACTGAGTCTGTGCCCGGGTGCTGGGAAGGGTCCATTTTACAGACAGACACAGCCTAGCGAGGGCCGGCAGTTTCACTGCTGGTACGTAGCAGACTTAAGGCTCGAATCAGGGCTGTTAAGTCCCAAGGCCAGGGGATAGCACGCTGCCGCCCCACGGAACGGGGTACTCCGGAGAGGGGGGTTGTATTGCAGTCCCCCCGGGCTAACTGCAGCTGCGGGAGCTCCTGCTGCCGAAGTTCTCGCTGCCTTCACTCAGGGCCTCGTGAGCTCTGCTACACCCTCGCAAGCACCCACTCAACTTTCCTGACTCCTGTGAAGGGTGGTGCAGACGGGGGCCTCTGGCGGGGCAGCTGAGGGTGTGGGAAGCCTCAGCTGGGATGGCCTGTGCGTCCCTAGAACCACAGAGACAGGGGCATGGTCCCCGCCAGCCCCCGCCCCGTCCCCAAACAGGGAGCAGAGAAATGGCACTCTCTCCACCTAGGCAGGATAATATATGTCAGAAGGACAAAGTCAGGGCACAAGCAACACATGGAACCATTACCAGGAAAAGGAGCATTTATTTAAAACACGGGTTTGAAAGGACTGATGAAGAGTGCTCCCAGTTCCTCTTCGGGGAGGGGGGTATTCAAAACAATGCATTGCATGCCTTGTGCAAATTACATTTCATTGAAACAACAAATAGTATCAACCACAATACAGGGCTTTTTAAAGCGAAGACTGGCCCAAGTGACAGAGTCACTAATCCCTGTAATAGTTTTAAAGCAGGCTTTTAAAATACTGAATTCTAAAATAAACTTTCTGAATATTTCATGCCAAAGTCTCTGAAGTCTATAATGGTTCTGGATAGAACGATGATAATTTTTTATTCTTTTGAAGTGGAGAACCCAACCCCGCCCCCACTTTTCTGCCCCAGGGCAAAACCATGTCGCAGTGTTAGCACAAAATGTTCGCAGGCCACGGGGGCCGTTATTCTTGTTACTTCTTTTGGTAAAATATACATGACAATTTCATGCTATACAAGACCAAAAGCAGAATGTCAGGTCTCTTCTAAGGGATTGGAAATAATCAGTATCACACGTTACCGACTACAGAATAGAAATCATCCCTTTATTAAGTTAGATCACTGAGATTCTTAATCTACATGTTTCTCCCCCAAGGAACTGGATTAGGTACAGCTCATTCCTCTCTGAACTGGGAGGGTTGAACTCTACACCTCAGAGGGTGAGCTAAGTGGATAACCAAGGAAAGTCATGTTTAGAATAAACTGCTGCTGCTAATAATATTTTTGGTGTGTGTATTCACTCCTTAAGATGCTGCTTGCTTGCAGGAAAGGAAATCCCTTTGCCTGCTTTTCTCAGCAAATAACCTTTACTGAAATTGCACTCACTTCTTATATTTTCTTGCCAAAGCTTCTCATCATAAAATGGGCACAGTCGAACCAGGAGGTGTTAAAAATGGAAAGGTTTCTTCATAAGGTGTGCAGTGGCATTTTAGTGAATGGAGGAACGTCATGTCTATATTTAGAATGAGATGCAGTAAGATACTTTTGGTCTTCCGACTTTTCTTCCTCATCACACATATATGAGCAGATCGGATCGCCTCACGGAGCGTGAGCAGGAAATTCACATTTCAGAGCTATAATTTAAAAAGCTAAAATGTACTGTTTTTCCACGGCAGACAGAATTACTCTAGAGGAGGAGGTTTCCACAGCACCCACACGCAAATCACTGTGTGATCAATGGGCAGATGTGGTTGGTGGGCTGCGGAGACAAAGAAAACATCACCGGGTGAAAAAGTTTCTGTCTCTGTTTACAGCATTCAACCCTAAAAGGGGCTTAATCTAGTTACCGTACTAGAATGTGCCGTTTTGGTGTCAACAACATGTGTACATTCAGCACTAAAATAGTGTGCCACCCCTCACCCTGACTATAAATAAACTCTAGGAAGTGTCCTCACTTCACAACCCATAGCAGGCAACGAATGTTTGCAAACTGAATGAATGAACTCTGGAATAAATGAATCTGGAGATACAGTGGGCATCACTATGGAATAGCTACTGCCTCCCAGGAGGTACTGGCTGACTAAAGAGGGGAAGAGTATATCACCACTGTCTTTATGGAGACTAATTCCTGGCCAGAGAAATAATACACACGAAAGAAGGCACCTAGGAACCATCACGCAGAGACCTATGAGTAATGGTCAGTGATGGTCTCCATGTCCAACTGCATTTTGTAAACTGAGGCTAGGTACAAGAGAGACTGAGTGAGAGATAAAGTCTGGAAAATGAGGCTGTAGAGTAGCACAATGGATGGAAGGAACGAACCCCTTGAGTGTCAGGGTGAGCAATTCCAAGGTGAAGAGGAGGAAATAGGACACCATGGTAGACACTGGACTAACTTGCCCTGCAGTTGCAGCACGAGCACGGGGTTAGTGCCAGCCCTCCTGTGCAGTCAAGAATCCACAAATAACTTGACTCCCTTCAAACTTAACCAGTAGCCTACTAATGACGGAAAACCTCGCTGATAACATAAATAGATGACTAACACAGGTTGTGTGTTATGTGTTTATATACACTATACTTACAATAAAGTAAGTGAGAGAAAAGAAAATGCTATTAAGGAAGAAAAAGTGCACTCACAGTATTCACTGAAAAAAATCCACATGTAAGCAGACCCATGTTGTTGAAGGGTCACCTGCAGACACATGCACAGGCTTGCATTTCAGAACTGGCTTTCCAAAGAAATTAACAAGGCTTACATAGGTGTACAAGAGAAACAGAAATTGTTTTTAATACTGATTACTTTTAGAAATGTAGGTCCAGTTAAAGACTTTGGTTTGCTTGTTTTTGAGATGCAAAAGGAAGACGCAGATTGATTTTGTGAGTATGGACTCTCGAGAGCTGAACTGCTCTGCATGCATAATTCCGTATGGACGTGGGACCAAGTGGGAGGAAGGGGATGGCGAGCAAGAAAAGAGAGGGCGCAGGAGGGGGTTAGGCTGGTCCTACACGAGGGGAACTGGCCCAAGAAAATAGCCCCAGGGGGGCAGTGATTAGAAGTCCTTCAGCTAGCTGCTGCGTTCACGGCGTGCTTCCAAGTTGTTCGTGTTACTTGGTATAACTTCCTACTCTCACCAAGGGGTGCAACAGGCGCACACTCCAAGGAGGAATGGTGTGTTCATGGGTGTCTGTGCTAAGTCAGGGGCTGGAGACTGAGGTAGACAATGAGATCGATCAGAGCAGGTGCAGGAGGGAGCAAAGAGCTAGTGGTGGGTGGTAGACAATCCACTGACTGAACTCAAGAGAACGAGAGCTCAGAGCCGGAAGCCACCCAGAAATGTGCAAGAACTTTGGGAAGTGCTTTAAAATTCCACAGGTGTGGAAGGGGGGCCCCCAGGCAATATTATCTGGACTTTGAAGTGACATTAGGATTCACTGAGAATTTCAAGTAGGAAGAGACAAAGTCCATTCAGCTGAGTTCCGACAGTGCTCATGTCTGTTAAAATACGTTTTCTGACTCATCATATGGGTGGTTACAGTGACTTTCATGAGCTCTAGCATTTGCATCTTTTATATCCTGATGTGTTAGGTAAGATTCTGTTCTCGCTTTGGGGGATGCTGTGCGCACTTCCACAGTCCCGACTAGATGCGCTCCTGGGACCCTGCAGCCAAGATGTCTCCAGCGGAAGGAGTCAGGGTTTCACTCCGTGACTCTTTCATGAAGCCAGGCCATTGTGCTCTCTCATCCAGACTGAAGAGAAACATAAGTTGTTTTTTTAATTTAAAAAACATGGAAACAGTGAAGCTTTCTCACAACATTAGTAAATGTTTTTTGAACAAAAATATTTACATCATAACAACTTCTTATAATGTTTTCAAAGTAGTCATTTCTTGGAAATTAATTTTTATTGTAAAATAATTTGAGAGCATGCCATAGCCAGCTCTCTAAAGCTGGGTTTCATACCGGAATATTTGCTTTTGCAGAAGGAGGAGCAGGAGGAGAAGAGGGACTGGTTTAATGTCATTACATTGAAACGATAAAATATTCTTTTAAAATGATATAAAGATGATAAAAGTGGCCTTTTTAAGTGGAAACAAGAATACCAATCATTGCAATTTTATATATATTTATCCATTTGGGCAGAAGTTGAAGGTAATATGCTAAGCAGAAACTTGTCTTATGAGTGATTTTGTCTTAAATAGTCTTTATATTATTGATACCTTTTTCAACTGAAGGAATATTTTCTTTCTTTTCAAGCCAACTTTTCTAAACAAGTGACTTTATTTCTCAAGTAGAAATCCTCAACGGCTAGAGCAGTGTTTTCCAACCTCAGCACTGGGGCATTTGGGGCTGGATAACTTTAATGTGGGGGGGCATCCTGTGCACTGCAGAATGTCTAGCAGCAGCCCTGGTTTCTACCCGCTAGATATCAGTAGTACCCTCCCCTTCCCTGTCCCCAGCTGAGAGCACCAGATATGTCCCCCACTGGGGGACAAAATCATCCCTGGTTGAAAGTCACTGAGCGAGAGGAACCAAAGTTGGAGGCAGATCTTTGGAACCTTCCAGCTACATCTGCACTTACTAAAATAATCGCCTTGAAGACTTGTTTTTAAACAAGCGCTCTCGGGGGCCGCTGAGGCCCGCATGTCTCTCGGGCGGACCACGCAGATGACGGCCCCCGCACGGCCTTGCCGTCACTGAGCTTCTGCGTGGAGCCCGGAGAAGACCCCACTTGAGGGGCCAGCTCCCGGTGGCGATAACAGAGCCCGTGACAGGTGTATCTGTGTTCCCAGCAAGCACACTGACAGGCGGCAATGATTCCGAGTCACTGTGATAGTCACACGGCGTCCTCAAAGTTGACACCGTGCTGATTTGCCCGAAACGTGGATGAGACATCTAATGTGGAGGCAAGGATTGAAATGAGGAAAGTTTTCTTAGTGGGATTTTGGGGCTCGGGGAGAGGGAGAGAGAAATTCCTTTCTCTTTGATTCTTCGTGGAATAATTTAAAGTCAAAACTGCCATTGCATTAGGGACAAAGCTGTCACACCGGCTGAACACTGAGAGTAAAAATTACCCTCCAAGTGAGGAGCCCCTGCTGGGGAGGAGAGGGCCCGCCAGTCGCAGACGTGACGATGACAGCTGGCCCGCCAGCGGCCCGCTCTTCTGAAGGCCCCGCTGCTGCTTCCCACCGGCAGGCTGGCCTCTTAGCTGATGAGAGTCCGCAGGGCTCCGCCCCATTCAGGGGTAATGTGTTTATTAATTTTACCTTTTTACAGACTCGTGTTAGGAAAGCCATTCAGACGCACAGGGAAAGTACAAGACACGTAGGCGGCGTCTGGCCCTTTCCAGGCTCCTACGTGACGGTGGCGGGTTAGCGTGTGCGGGACACCTGGGTGCCCACACCTCACACCCACGGCATCGCTTACCCCAGCCCCTGCTGGGGGCGCCTCCCCTCAGGGGCACCCAGCCCCAAGAACCCCCAGCAGTCTGCCCGGGGCGGCTCTATGCTCCGGTGGCCCTCACACAGTCGCAATCTGGAAGTATGCAAAAAGGAGTCAATGCCCCATAGGCGACCCCTGAGCCATGAGGGAAGAGGCATTGGCGGGGAACCGCATTCTCCTTCTGTCCCACAGGAAACAACTCAGAGGTGGCCTCTTGGCTTGTGGCTCTGGTGAGACGGAGCTCCTGGTGCTCACGGAAGTCCCGACCTGGGTGGGAGCGCTGTGCTGGCTCTCCCTCACTCCGGTGTGCTCTTGCTCACGGGGGCTATTTCCCAAACCAGCAACCTGCAAGCAAGTCCGCCCCCAACGCCCTGTTTCCAGGGAAGAGCCCGGCCAAGGCGCCGTGGAAAGTCTATTTTGAAAGGGAAAGTCTTCACGTGACCTTTTAAATTGCCATCAGCAATGGCACGTCAGATTCTCATTCAGGTGAAAGGGTCTCACTCCCTGAAATGATGTGTTCTCTGACCTAGAGGGTTCTCCTGTTTGGAAAACGATGGTAAGAGCAACTTAAATATCGCCTTTAAGGAGAGCTCTGATGTTCGAGGTTCCAGGCAATTGAGATGTCAGGGTTACCCCGAGAAAGCACGCAGCCGTCTTCTCTTCTCGTTTCGTGACATTCAGTCTCCCAAGAGTGAACAGTGTTATTAGGCGGCAAGTATTCCTTGAGCACGAGGAGACTATTCCCGAACGTAAGAAGGCTCTCTGCCTTTTGGACGCAGAGGCCCAGCCGTGGGCAGGCCGTGGGCTCGGCCAGTTAGGATGAACCGTAAGGGATACGAGGCCGGCCGGCTGAGCCCAGGAACAGAGAAGGACACAAGCCAGGCCAGACTGCGGCCTCAGCCTAGTAGATGGACGATGCAGCGGCCCTTGTCGGTTACTTCCCAGCACCGACCCCTCCCCACCCGCGCTGTGCAGGAGCTGGGCGATTTGGGTCGACAGACCTTCCCGAGTTTCCCCAGTGCGATCTGACTGGCATTAAGCCTATGCCTATACTCCGCCCCCCCACCCCCAACACAGTGCTGGTTGAAGGATTGATTGGCTTGAGCCAGTTAATACACGGCATTCCTCCCCCCGCAAGACTGATTGGTAAGGAGGTGGTCCAACCATAATGAAGCCTAGGAATTTTGTTTGGGAGGTGAGAAAGGAGAAGCTCTTTCTCTGGACCGCTGGTATGCAGAGGTGAACCTTGGTACTACAACAGTCCTTTTCCTACCACAAGAGTGCAATTTCCATAACAGTTTTATGGTCCAGTGGTGCATTGATCCAAAAATGTATGCGTACGCTTTTAAATGTCAATTATCAGCCCGAGAATGGAGCCACACACAGTGAGGGGAGGAGTCAGAAGAACAGCGGAGCGAGTAAGCCTAACCCAGCCTCACCTGAGGCATGTTCCGTGTCCACCTGTTAGCCACCCGACCCAGAGCTCCCCTGGGTTGTTCGTGGCAGTCTTAGGTGGATTTCCTGCTACTTGCAAATAGAAGTAGCCTCCTACACCAGGTACCCTGTCTGAAATCTCTTCTAGACCTTGTAATATCTGGCACTTGGTAGACATACAGCAGACACTCAATAAATATAATCATTTTGAAATGATTATTCATTCTATTTTGAAAGGAACTCTAAAATAAGTCAGATTTCTCTTTAGGTGCTATCCCAAGATTCTGGACTATTCTCCATAGTTCTGCATTCTAAAAAAAAGTAACTTCCTTCTGTATCCAAGAAAAATATCTGTTCACAGTGCCTTAAGTGTGATTATGTCCTAAGAGAGGCCATTGATGGGACCAAGATGGTTTTTTTTCCTCTAATGAGTGACAGGATAGATTCTCTAGTGTCTAGTCCAAGGGGGGAAAAAAAAGGAAAAAACAGATGTGAAATGCTGTCACAACCGACAAAAGTGATTAACAATAAATAATGACTCACTTTTTCCTATTTACTAGGTTTGAAAAATGAGGTGTCTTATGGAAAGCTAGAAATATTTTAAGAGGAGGAAAGAATGCCATTTCAGCATGCCTGACGACTGACCACTCGCCAGCACGTGGGTACACACAATCGCCATATCATGTGGCCCAAAGTCTCATCGCCAGCAAATAGTTTCATGGTCCTTCTCTGACAGTGACATGACCTTTTATTTCTCTGTTTGAATCTCTGGAAGAGAAACTGTAATGTAAAAGCAGAACAGATCAGACAGCTTTAAGAGTAGAAAACAAAAACCAAGTGAACGCCTCTGAACCAATCATAAGAGTCTGCTTCGTGTGCCTTTGGGTGACCAGATCTTCCACCTTCCCCCACACCACGTCCGTGTGATGGGCACACTCAGAAGCGACAGGCAGGCGGTGCGGGCCACCAGCCACGAGCTTCTGCCTCGGCGAGGCTGTGGTCGAGCGGGGTGACCTTGGCCGAGTGTCTTAGCTGCTATGAATGGCAAGCTCTTCACTTGTCAAGTCGAACCACTGGGCTATGATTCGATACAGCTCTACATTTTCATGAATCTAAGCTGGTCTCTGTACACAGCAAATGTTAAAAAGCAACCCAACTGTTTGCTAGCCATTTTTAGCCTTTAAAAAGTAGCCTGAGTCTTTAATCCTGTGGACAGTTGTAAAGAACCATAAACATATATAAATGTAAATGGGGGGGAAACGATCATACCTTCAACAGTGTGAAACAGAAATGGAGATAAAGCCATTTCTATTTCAAATATATAATCACTTCAGCTGAGATATCTAGTATCATCTTGAACTTGATTATGAGATAAAAGAAATGGGACAGAGATGGCAATCATTTAATCTCTTAAGAACAGCTATTCTGAAGAGCTTTTCACTGTATGCTCAATAGATTTCTGGCAGGTTATGATCTGGCTAGAAAGAAAGCATAATGATGAGGAAAATTATGTTTTCAATAACACACACTTCTACAGTACAAGTCCTTCCACAAAGGAGGCAATAAAATGAACTCTGACCACTTTAACAGATGGTGTAATGGCTCAGTGCACAGATGTGGCCTCTCTGAAAGCAACAAGTTCACATCCTTGACTGGAGGTTTAGGAATGAGCCGAACTTTCAAGTGTAATGTAGGAGAGATTACACACTTTCAGACGAGAAAGCCAAGTATTAGTAGTTTCAGAGCTTTGCAGAGATGCACTAAAAGAATAAGGCTTAATGAGCTTCATTTTGCTAATGCAACAAATAGAGTTGAAGATGAAATATGAACGACAAACATTAAGCCAAATGCCCCGCTGATAACGTTGTTAGTCACTGCTTGATAGGAAGCTTGATACTTCAAAGGCATCGGAGAGAACACCAATTGTCAAATAGTGCTTATTTTCTCTAATAGTATAATATTTTCAAGTGGAATATATTTCATCATAATATATGATAGACAGATTGTAGAGGGTTTTTGTTTGCTCATTTGTTTTTTAACTTTTCCAAGAAAATCTGATAAATGGAATCTAAAGTTTATCTGAAAAAAAATATGCCAGGAGATTCAGAATATTTTTCAAAAAATAGTCATATCAAAACAAAAGCAAAATATAAAGCCTCACTAATAAAAACAGGGTAATTATGACCCAGGAATCAACAAATGAGAATAACATTCAGAACATTTTCATACAGGAGTTCAGCCAAGGTCAAAGGAGGCCTTTCTGACTGGAGAAGGAGCTGGGGAGAGGGGCTGCCCGTTTGGGGCTGGGCCCAGGAGCTGAGTCATGGCAGAGCCCGTGATGTGCTCCACAGAATGTACCCCCGCCCTCCCCGAATCAGAGCGAAGGCCCGTTTTCCAGGCCCCCTGGCAATCAGACATGCCTGCGAGTTCGCGCAATGCAATGATAATCATGCACGGAAACCAAGACTACCCACTGTGGCACCTGGTTCAAAGCACCCCCACTTCCCAGACACGTGCCGGAACTGACTGGCTGAGGGGCGCGCCACGGCCAAATCCTGAGACCCTCTCACACTGTGTTAGCAGAGACCGCCCTCCAATCCAAGGGGTGAACGCTAGGTCGCTTGAGGATAAATACTATTTTAAAATTTGAGCAGATCATGGTATTTTTGTTTTTGCATTACATGAGGATCTAGGAATTTACAAAATTAAGTTTTATAATTTATTTATTTATCTATTTATTTTTACTGTTTACACTTTAGTTTCAAACAATCCATTTGGGAAAATAAGTTTTCATATCCCAGCCCATTTCTCACTGATGTGCATCACTGAACCAATAGAAAATCTGGCTTGAGTTCAGAATAATTACAATAAATTATCTATGTATTCGTTTACAACATGCTCCCAGCATTTACAACCTCTGGGTCAGTGGACAATGATAAACAACATGCAAAATGAACATTTCATAAGGAAACAATTCCTTTTATCAGAAGCACTCTATTAATAAAAGGCCACCAATAATCACAAAGTCACACCAAGTGGAATGACCACCAGGGCCTTTAATATGAGAATTTAAATAGAAAGAGATGACGGTTCAGAGGGCACATGACGAGTGTTTAGGAAATTATGAAATGCGCACAGAATGTGAACACGGTCACATTAACCAAACCCTAGGCTGAGACCAAGGGACGCCAAGTACAAGTTCAGAGGGAATATTCTACCCTGTGGGGGTCGCGGCTGATCTGAGAGATGACAACAGAGTCCGTATATCTCAGACCAGCTGCGACCTCCGCGGGGTTTCAGAACTGAGGCCAGGCCGAGCTCCTATGTACAACAGCTAGAACACTGGACTCGTTTTCTACGCTAAAACAATCATTCTCAAGGTTGGTATGGGGATGGGGGTAGGAAAGGGAGTGTGCCCCCTTAATGAGGTCTCAGAAATTGCACAGGACACCCTGCTGCTCCAACCCTGACAGACGTCCTGCCAGCATAGAATCATTCTCGAGGGGCTGCCTGCTCCGCAGGAAGCTGGCATTTGCCTTTCGGGAGGGGTGGGGGGTGGGGAGAAGAGTCTTCAGGGGGTTCAGGCTGAGAACAAAACTGGCCATAAGGGATTTCAGTAATGTGTAAATCATACGGGGCGTTTGTGGCGCGTGTGTGGGGAGTTGGGGGGGCAGCTCCTCCGAGCCTCGGGGAGGAACTGTGCTCGCCCATAAATGGCCACACTTACACCAATTTCAGGGATTCAAATTACTGGCCCCATCCAGTGTGACATTTTTGGCCGATTATCTAGTCTCGTGCGCCTGCAGGCAGGGCCACATCATTGATTACGGAGCATCTCAGCCACTAAGAAAGATCTGGATCATCATTAAAGACATTAAGTGTTGATCTGTGCTGGCTAAGCGAGTTAAAAGGTTCGTGCCCTTCTAGTAACAACTCAAAGAGGCTATTTCAGGATATTTATTAAACAAATTAAGTATTTACATTATGCTCAGGCACAGAGGCACAGCCATTGAGCACCTAAGATGAAACCAAGAGAATTTACGTGAGGATAACTCAGCAGTTCAGTTCCTGGAGGTGGGTGCGGAGGGTCCAGAGAACGTGTGGGAACGAGTCTGAGTTGGGCAGGTATCGCCGGCGTCTGAATGACACTTACCAAATCTTTTTACTGTAGTTAAACCAAGGTGACCAGGAAAAGTACATCCTGACCCCAGATGTTTTCCTTCTAGAATGTACAGTCTACATCTTGGAAAGCAGTGTTAAGGACTGGAGAAACAATTCAGGAAATCTCTTTCAAAGCCCAAACGCCACCGAGAAATGGGTATATTACTCGTACAATTTCCCCCACAATTTAAAATTTTACTGCACTAATAATAATAGAACCAACCCCCAAACATTTTCTTTAGCTTGTGGTGCACTACGGTAAAGGGACCCATATTTTCCCAAATATGACAGTCCTTGAAGATTGGACCAGCTGTGTTACTATTACCATTCCTCCTCCCGTGGCTGTGAACTTGCAGAGACCACGCACACCTTGTCTACTGGGCTTTTCTTAGCCCCCGACACAGCGCCTGCCACACACCGGCATTCAGGAAACGTGCTGAGGACATGCCCAAGGGAGCACGAAAGTTTGGAGATGGGAGAAAAGAAGGCCACTCACCATCCTCTGGTCTGATGCCCACCGCCATGATCATTTTGGCACTTTTTCCTCTGATTCACGCACGAGCATTTTGTGTCCTTTTAGTGTGAGCCCAGTATGAACACTCCCCCCGCCGTCCAGCAGTCACCATTCCCATTCCTTGGCGGCGTTACACGATTTTAACACGAGTTTATTTGTTTATCTTTCTGCCTTGATAAATGTGGCAGTGACCACATCCACTAATAACGCCTTTTCTCCTTGGAAGCAGGTTCTTGAGTTCATCTGCTCATTCCTCAGACGCGCGAGGAGCCCACGACGGCCTGGGGGCGCCAGGCTCGTAAGCGGTCGGGGTGAGCAGAAGAGAGTTCCCCGCAGCTTAGCCCGGCCAGGGAGAGAGTGAAGTCATTCTGCAAGCACAATAACATGACCAGTGTGCCAAGTGTCCCGAAGGAGGGACGGAAGGTGCCAAGAGAGGGCGGGACAAAGAGACTGGCTGTGGAGGACAGGGAGGCAACCCCTTGGGAGCAGAATGGGGCTGAGGGCTGAAGGATGAGCCCCTGGGAGAGGCAGGTCGGGGAACAGCCTTCCAGGCAGAGGGAACAGCATGTGCAAGGGGCTCATGGCAGGGGAGAGCAAGGTACATTCAGGGAAAGACGGCCATGTGGCCCGGAGCAGAGTGAGTATGAGCCCGGAGCAGAGGAGACTAGAGGGCGAACCGGGATGAAACTGCTCAGCACCTCGTAGCCATTTAAGGATTCTGGTTGTAACCCACAGAGTGACGGGGTTCTGGACATGTCCCCGCAGAGCGACGGGGTGCTGGGCATGTCCCCGCAGAGCGACGGGGTGCTGGGCATGTCCCCGCAGAGCGACGGGGTGCTGGGCATGTCCCCGCAGAGCGACGGGGTGCTGGGCATGTCCCCGCAGAGCGACGGGGTGCTGGGCATGTCCCCGCAGAGCGACGGGGTGCTGGGCATTTAAGCTGTACATGCCCTTGAGACAAAGAATACGGACATGTGGAAGTGTTCATCTGTTTAGCTACGCTCTTAACAAGTCACATGATATTTATAAAAATTGTTTTTCCCTTCATGACCTCAAGTTTATCATATATAAAAAGAAAACGTGTTTAAGGTTGGTTCTAGTTCTCAATCTCTGACTTATGAGCTTGGAAAGAAACAAAGATGCTTTTCACTCCAATTCCTGTCAGGCAATCACTGGGCGGGGGCGGGGCAGGGGTAATGTTAAAAATAGGAAGAAACTTAAAGGTACAGAGAACAAACTGATGGTTGCCAGGGGATGGGGACAGAAAAGGAGAAAGGGATTAAGAAGTACAAACTTCCAGGTATAATATAAGTCACGGGGATGTCATGTACAGCATGCAGACCACAGTCAGTAACACCTTAATTGCTATATGGTGACAGATGGTTACTAGACTTACTGTGATCACTTTGTAAGGTATATCAATGTGGAATTACTATGTTGGACACTTGAAACTAATATAATATTGTATGTCAACTATAAAAATAAATTTAAAAATAAATAAAAAATTTTAAGGTAGTAGATCTAAACTAAAGGGGGAAAAGATTCCATTAAAAAATACCCCAAATATAAAACAATTTGGGAATACCTTAGTAAGCAAGGTGCTGGATTTATATAGAGGAAACTATAAAATTCCCGAGACACACAAAAGGACGTTTGAAAGTGTGGAAGGACGTGCCATATGTGTATTCCTGGATGGGAAGACTGAACGTTGTAAAGATGCCAAATTCTTCCCAATTAATTTATAGGTTGAATGCAATTTTCATCAAAACCCCAAAGGGAGGTTTTTGGAACTCCACAGAAATGATTCTACTATTCATCTGGAAAATAAGTAGGCAAGAAGAGATGAGAACCATTTGAAAACAAGAAATACCAGGTTTTAGAACCTATTAGAAGAATTGTGGGGAGAGGGGAGTGTGTCCTTGATGTAAAAGTAAGGAGACCAAGGGCACAGAACAGACAGCCTGCATAGGTCCTATAGTACATAAAAAAGTACGATAGTGAATGATCATTCCTTACTGTTCAAGGGATTATTTAACAAATGATAATGGGAAAACTAGGGAGCTTTTTCAACAAAAATGTTTAGATCATCACCCCATGCTATGTACCAAAATAAATCCCAAATACATTAAAGGGCTAAATAGTCTTAAAATTCAGACCACAATTTAAACCACTCTTAAAGTTCGAATCAAGAAAATCTAAGTGAATATTAACTTCATCTCTAGATGAGGAAAACTTTCTTAGTATAAAAGCAATAGAAGAAATTGTGATGGAAAAGACACAGATTTGAATACCTGAAAACTTGAAATTTTTGCAAATCAAAAATGCATAAAACTAAAAATAAAACAATAAGCTGGTAAAATAATTACAATAAAAACAAAAATAGGTAAATACTCTCATATAAAAGAGAAAAGAGATAAATGACATGAATAGATAATTCACAGAAGAGGGAATAGAAAGAGCTAATAAACACATGAAAATGTTCAATATTACTAGCAATCAGTGAAATAAAACAAAAAAATGAGACACTATTTTCACCTATAAGACTAGCAAATATTTGAAATATAAGTTAACATTCCATCACTAGCAAGAACATGGTGAAAAGGCAGATGTTGCGAGAAGGGTTGTAATTTGTTAATTAGGCGATTTAAGAAAAGTCAGGAGTCATAAAAATGATAAAATAAATGTGTGCTCTCTTATATAGAATTCCCACATCTGGGAACCTCTCCTGAGGAAATAATTTCAAAGTACAGACAACTATGTTGATTGTAGTGTTATTTTTAAAGTGAACCTAAAGTAACTGAAAAGCGTGGGCTATAAAACTTACTTATTTTAACAACAAAAACATGGAGAAACAGGAAAAAATAAACACCAACACAGTAACAATTATCTTTGTTTTGATAGGAATAGGGTTGGTTTTTATTTTCTTTTTCTTACTCATCTCTATTTCCAAAATATTCTACAAGGAGCCTCTGTCACGTTTGTGACCAGGTCATCCTCGCCCCAGCACGCAGCAGAACACCCAGTGGCCCATGCACACAGCCAGCTCTTCTTGAGGTACCAGCTTCCCCGGCACTTAGTTTACAAGGGAGGGAAAAGCTTCACAGCTGATAAGTCATCCTGAGAGTGATGGCCAACAAAGGAAAAGCATTTAGCACTGGGAGGGCTCCACACGAGTTTGTAAGGAAGGAATGAAAGGAAAGACGTCATGGATAGGACGTTCCAATGTGTTTGAATGAATCTACGGGGGGAATGGGCTTCCGGTGCCCTGTCGGGGTGCACAGTCCTCAGCAGCACCCTCTTTTCTGTGAGTTGGTGGTCTGTTTGGCTCACGTGACCTGCCTATAATGAGAAATACTCATTATATCCTTGTATGGAAGTTTTACTAAAACCACCTCTCTGGGAGTAGAGGAAACAAAACAAAGCCTTTTTTTTCATTTGGATCAAACCACAGGGATAAAACAAGCCTGAACTTGGAGCTTGGTGTTACAATCTCTGGAGCACTGTACAGAACAAACACCCTGAGGTGGGACCTTCTCATGTCTTCTTTTCTTCCTTGTTTCTTCTCTGCATCCCAGTCCGTGACCACCCCCACAGCCTCACCCTGCCCCCACACAGTTAAGTGACCTGCTGTGTCGAGGGCTTCAGACCTGCCACCAGTCAGCCCCACACGCTCTGGGGCTCTGGGAGAAAGCCCCCTTCTGACGTGCCCACCACGCTTCCAAATTCTGTCTCCGCAGAATAACAGCACTGGTCACTTTTTCCTTTAAGGGGCTTTAGAAGTCACCCAGCCTGCTCTTTTCATTTTACAGATGAGAAAATCAAGGCTCAGAAGCATAAAGCAACTTTCCTAAAGTTACAGCTGGCAACAAAACCAAAATAGAAAGCCAGGTCTCCTGATTCATAGCACAGCCCTATGCCCAGCTAATAATAACCCTGGGCTTTCTGAGATCATGGGAATCTTGGTAAAAAATCTACACTTGTCCCATATCACAAAGAAAGAAAAGCCAAATTGCAGAAGACCGCCAACCCAAACCTATGCACACAATGCATGGAGTACTGGGAACAAGACTCCAGGACTCCGCGTTTCCAGCTCCTCCGTCAGCCTCAGGTTATGTGGGTAGAAGGCATAAACTCTGGCATCAGCTTTTCACAGCCATGCAGAATTAGGGGTGGCCATGCAGACTAAGACCTGGGCCTGAAATACCCTAATCACGACATCGCATTGAGTTATCCTCCCTAGAGCACCACAGAATAGCCCAGAGGACATCCCGATTACTCTGGGGTGGGAAAAAAAAGTACAGAAACATTTCGAATTAATAGGACTTCATAATGATGTAGTTAAGTGTATATTTGAAAATTTTCCACTAGAGTTCTTAATTATGTTTTCCTCCCACAGATGCTGGGGTTGTGCTTTTAAGAAAAGAGCCCTTAGCAAAACTTGAGTTTAACAGAAGCACTGGTATCAAAATTAGAGGAATTTCATTATAAAATCCTTTTTAATTAATACCACATAGATAGTTGTAAACTTGAGCTTTGTGCAATAATGAGGAAATAAACTGTTAGAGGAGCCAAGTGCTCCTGGAACATTCTGAAGTTTAGAGTGTTGATTGATTTGATAGAGCATCTAACTGGAAAAATAAAAAACAGTGAGTATCAAGGGAAAAGTTGAATGAGCAGATTAGAGACAGAGCTGAGACAAGGAGAGAATGAGATGTCTGCAGGAGCCGTGGCTACGAGACAAATGAATGCTACTCTCCTTAGAAAGAAAGTCTCAGAGAACTCAGAGCAGTGACAAAATATAATCTGTACTTTATACACATTTACTGAGGACCCACTTGGTAACTAGCCTAAGGTGGGACACATTAGCCCAAGTAAATGAACTACCAATATTTTATAGAAGAAAGAATGAACAAAAATATTGTAAACATGATAATATTTCAAGTTCATTTATATACTGAATACATTTTCAAATAATAATAGTGTAATTTGTTAAATAAAAATTATAAAAAGCATACTAGAGATGAATTTCAATAGCGGGGAGCTTGCTTTAGGAAATATCAGATTGTATCATAAAGCAGCCCACATTGAAAAGCGTGTTGCTGACTTCAGAAATTCATGAAACAAAGAATTTAAAAATAGGACATAAGCTATATGAGAATTTAATATATGACAATCTGAGTGTAATGTAAAGGAGAACTGCTGAGATTATTTGTTAATAATATTAAGAAATAAACTTAGACTTTTACTTTATACCACAAACCGTGATGAAATTATAGTAAAGAAAAAAATTAACATATAATTTACCAAACTTAGAAGAAAACAGATGATGTACTTTTCCCATGTGGCCATTTAGATTTAGTACTTAAAAAACAGGAGAAATTATAATAAGCAGTAGTTGCTTGGGGGGGGGGTGTAAAACTAAGATAAAAGTTAAATGTTGACATGAAAATATTTGTAATAAATATTACATGTAAGTTTTGACATCTAAATTACATAAAAAGCTCTTACAAATTTGTAAGAATAACTCAAAATTTCCAATGATAAATGGTCAAAGGTTACAAAAGGAACCTTTTTAAAATACACCAAATTTAAGTAAATGTTCAACTTGCCAGGTAAGTGGAGTGAAATAAAACTGTAATACAACGCTTTGCACTGGAAGGACAAGTGACAAAGACCAGAGCTGACCAGTCCCCAGAGAACATATTATTATTCAACAACAGTGTTTCAAACTCTTCTGAAAGGCAGCTTGATAAGAGGTAACTAGAAACACACACACACACACACACACACACACACACACACACGGTCATATTTTTTACCCTTAAATCTTACTTCTGTAAATGCATCCAAAGAAAACTCATTCTAAAAGCTTCTGCTCATCAAAAGACAGTTAAGAGAAAGAAAAGACAAGCCACAGATGAGAAGAAAGTCTTTGCAAAACGTATGTACCTGATAAAGCAATACACAGAGAATTCTCAAAATTCAGTGATAAGAAAGCAAACAACAAAATAAATATGGGAGAACTACTTGAACAGACACTTCACTAAAGAAAATATAAGGAAGGAAAATAAGCACCCAGAAAAAATTTCAGTATCATTTAGTCACTTTGGGAAACCATGACTGGAAATTACTATGTGATAACCACTGCATACCTGTAAGAATGCCTAAATTCACAAAGACCAAGTGTTGGTGAACATACAGAACAAGTGAAATTCTCATTTGTTGCTGGTGAGAATGAAAACACTTTGGAAAAGTTTAGCAGTTTCTTAAAAAATTATACACACCTCTATCATATAATCCAGCCATTCTACCCAAGGGAAATGAAAGCACATATTAATTCAAAGACTTACACCTGAATGTTCATAGCAGCTTTGTTTGCAACAGCCAAAACCCCCAAACAATCCATCCATCAACATGTGAAAGGATAAATAAACTGTGGTATATTGTTACAATGGAATACTACTTGGAAATCAAAATTAATGAACTACTGACACATGCTATAACACAGATAAATCTCAAAATAAGTATGCTGAGTCAAGCCAGAAAAAAATAAGTACATTTTGTGTGATTCCATTTGTATAATATTCTAGAATATGGGAACTAATTTGTAGTGATAGAAAGCAGTTTGGTGGTAGCCTGCAAAGGGGGAGCAAGGAGGTGGGAAGGGGCAGCTGGGTGGGAATGACGGCAAAGGGGTGCAAGGAAACATTTGGTGATGATGGATTTCTTCACTGCTTGACTGTGGTGATGTTGCATGAGTGTGGACACACCAAAACTTATTAAATTGTATAGTTTAAATATGTACGGTTTACTGCATGTCAATTATATTGCAATAATGATGTCAAAAACGCTTTTGGTAGAAAACCATTTATACCAGGGGTCCCCAAACTTGGTCCATGAACCAATACCATTCTGTGGTCTGTTAGGAACCCAGCCGCAGAGCAGGAGGTGAGCAGTGGGCAGGGGGGCAAACCTTCATCCGTATGTATAGCCGTTCCCCATCACTCTCATTACCGCCTGAGCTCCGCCTCCTGTCAGATCAGCTGCAGCATTAGGTTCTCATGGGAGGATGAACCCTTATTGAGAACTGCGCATGAGGGGGATCTAGGCTGCGTGCTCCTTATCAGAATCTAATGCCTGGTGGTCTGAGGTGGAGCTGAGGCGGTGATGCTAGTGCTGGGGAGCGGCTGCAAATACAGATTAACGTCAGCAGAAAGGTCTGACTGCACAGAGCCATAATAAATCAATGGTTGCAGGCTCATATCAAAACCCTATCAGTGAGTGGCAAATGACAATTAAGCTGCATCTGGTGGCAGGCTTTATAGTGGTAAGTGAGTTCTATAATTATTTAATTATATATTACAATGTATTAATAATGATAATAATAATAATAATAATAATAACAGAAATAAAGTACACAATAAATGTAATGCACTTGAATCATCCTGAAACCGTCCTCCTCAACCCCCTTCCCCAGTCCATGGGAAAATTATCTTCCATGAAATGGGTCCCTGATGCCGAAAAGGCTAGGGATCGCTGGTTTATGCCATCATCTTTTATAATAGCAAAAACCCAGTAGGGAATCCCAATGTCCACCAAAAGGAATAGAGCTCAGTAAACCTCTAGCTGGACTGATCAGAAGAAAAATCCCCATAAATTAGTCAAGATTGATGGAGGCAGACCCTACAGTCATGAAAGATATTATAAAACAATATCATGCATGATTTGTGCTAATGTTTAACTTAAATGAAATGGACATTTAAATGAAACGTGATGTTTAACATTTCTTGAAAGAACATGAGAGTGAGAAGAAAGTGCAATCTGAAGTGAACGTGGAAAAATGTCAACATCGTATGGAGGTTGATGATTACTTTCTGCATGCTTGAAATGCTTCAAAACTAACATTTTAAATTAATTGAGGGAAAGTTATTTCCCAAACCCCTTCAATCAATATCCATGGGCCGATAGGTATTGGGGCCGGGTCCTGCAAACCAAACAGCCAATAAGACAGACGGGTATCTGCACTAATGGAGTGCAGTTTGGTGGTGGCGGTGCAGGGGACAAACAAGGAAATAAATGGGACGTATGCAGATTGTAGTAAACGCTATGAAAGAAATGAATTCATGAAGACAAATTTATTAGGAGAAATGGCTGAAGGTCTGCTTTATCAAGGGAAGCTTGGGAAATTAGGGAATATGAGATGTGAATGATGAGAAGCACTCAGACACTCAGAGAGCTGAGAAACAGAGGACCGTGAAGCGAATTCCAACAAGAGGGAACCATAAATCTGGGAGGCCCGAGGCCAGAAAGGTCTAGAAAGATTAGGCCATTGAGAAGAGGAAAGAGGTTTGAGATGAGGATGAAGATGAGATTTTATTTGAAAAGCAAGAGGGTATCACTGGAGGTTTTAAGCAGAGGGGCTGTTTTAAGGTACTTCGATCGCGTTAAAAGCGGGTTGTGGGAGACGCCCGGGCACCGGGATGCCCTTCAGGGGCAAGGCGAGGCCTGGCGGCAGGATGGCAGGTGGCACTGGAGGGGGACCACTTCAGACTGTCCAGTGAGATTTGGGCTGAGTGCTGAGAGACTCCGCTTGTTGTGTCCTCCTATACGCACGCAGTCCGGGCGACGTGGCCGGGCCACCCCACGCTCCACGCGGCCGGCATCACGAGCGACAGGGAGGTGCAGCAGCCTCAGCTCACCTGCCTTGGGAGGCACTTCGTCACCCTCTACCTCAGGGGACAGTCTGAGAGTCACAGTGCCATCGCATGGCACGGGTTACAACACCCCACTTCACACTGGCTCGGTAATGCACTCAGGTCCAGAGACACAACCAGCCCATGCCCAGGCCACCAGGACCACACCTGGTACCAAGTCGGGATCATGGTACCAAGTCGGTATCAGGCAGGGTCCAGCCAGGAAACTGGAAACACAACAGTTACTCTAAAAGAGAGAAGTGAATATAAGAAACAGGTCAGAGGCACCGGAGGGCTACAAAGGCCAAAGGGCAGCACTGCAGCTAAAGAAAAAAGGAAGAGAAGGTCCTAGAAAAAGGTAGTGACTAGGAATGCATGAAGCCTCTACCATCATCAGGGATGGTGGAACGGAGGGAAGAGACAGGTTATTAGGGCCTAGAAGGCTTGCGGGGGTGGGAGGGTGGATGAGAACCTGAGCCCAGCCCTCCCGGGGTGGCGCTGGGGGCTGCCCATGGTCTCTCTGAGGGGTCCAGGGTGGGGAACAACGGGACACTAGAACCAGCTGCAGGTGCCGGAGTGAAGACTGTTGCTGGGTGACCCTCATGGGAACTGAGAGTAGACAGGGGGCGGGGGCATCGCTTCCCCCTCCTCCAGTCTGGTATCCTCTGCACCCCGAGAGCATGGACCTGAAGAGAGGCCGCTGGTGCAGAAACGAAGTCTCACCACGCAGCGTATAGGAGGGCGGGCTCCATGCTGAGATCATAGCTTATTAGCCAACGCATGCTGCTTTCTTCATGAAACGATTTCATTCATTCCTGACATCCATCTATGTCGGAGAAATGTTCTCAGTATCACCAGAGCCACTTGTGAGACGTTAGCTCTGTTTCCACGGCATGCCATCTGCAACATCTGCCTTTTGTCTGGGGTAGAGGACTTTGTAACTCCATGACGGGTCCTGACACTAGAAAGTTTTACCTAAAGCTGCATAGTAACTATCTGCAGAAGGTGTATTTTGGGTGGTTTCTCATTGAATCTGAGACACGGATTTGTGATCTCCAATATGTAACCACTTACCGTATTGCTTTTAAAATAATTTTAAAGGCTTTTACAATGACAGCCACTATCTGCAATTATGAGTTTATCACACCAGGCATAAAAGCTACATCTGTGTCAACTTCCCTCCCTCCTTTATTTGTCAGTCTCCTCGGGGGACCTCCACAAGCGTCCAGACCCCGCATTGACTGAGGCTGTTTCAGGCTCAACTACTATTTTCTTGTTCAAAATAAAGTCACCGAGAGCACATCCTGTCATCTGAGAGACACTGTAGAGGACTAATTCTTTCCAGAGGGGCACGTTTTAAAGAAAAGCCTCATTTTATATTCAGTCCCATAAGGCCATCTGCTTAAATTCTCTGCGGTAAAGGACCCTTTGGAAAAACTTTCCAGTCTGTGGCAAACCGATACTTTGTAAAAATTAATAAAAATGACAAGCAAAATGAAAAAAAAAAGACACACAAGATAAAAGCTGTAATTTTGTATTATTAGTTCAACAAACAGAAAATTATACTGCAATAAATATTCCCAGGGCAAACATGAGGGGAACAAAGTAGGAAACTGTGCAGGTTTATTCATCCGAAATCTGCACACAGGCAGATAACATGTAGGCTCACGATTACACAGGTAACTTTGTCTTCATTTTGAGGGAAAAAATGAATCCCCGGATTACAACACACAACATATACAAATACTTAAAGTTGTTAATGTGACAAAATGACTTACTTCTTGCTTGATAAAAAATTTATCTAATCAGGTGGGATTGCCAACAAAGCTACCTGTAGGGGATAATGTATTCCAAACCGTTTCTGTGTTTTATTTAAATATTAATAATATTGACAGGTAAGAAAGCAGTTTCACAGAATGAAATGGAAGAAGAGATTCTAGAGCAACTTCCACGAGCTCAGTTTATTCATTTTTACACTTTACCTCAGACGGAGAAAGTGCAATGTTCTCAGAGCCCTTTAAACCCGTCACTAGAAGTCAGTTCCAGCAATGAACCGTGTCAGTTACAGTTAAATTTAAATTATATCTTTTGATGAAAGAAGTGGATTCTGGATCCATGTAGCTTTAAGGCACAGATCTTCTTTTGGGAGAAAATAAAATTCAAAATGCTTTATCAAACTTTAAGGTGTTTGATAGCTTTTTACAGTATCGAGATCACCGCCTATGTCATTGCTAATTGTTAGATTGTTTCCTAACAATCTGCAGAAACTGCTCTCTCAAGGCTCTGACTTCCGTTTTGGCCATTTGATCTTATCTACCACTGAAGAACCAGGCTGCATTTCTTCCTCGGAGGAGCGTACTGAGATCATTAAAAGTACTAAGATCTTAGACAGACATAAGCAATCCTGCTTGTCCAATTCATTTCTTCGACAAGCCGGGACCAGACTGTCTCCTGACTTTGCAGAAATGCTGAGTTGTTCTGCAGATCAAACGCTCTTGAGCATTTGTCCTCTCGATTATCATCATGCCTCAGCATGTGGTAATAGTTGTTTATGATCCACTTTCACAATATCATATAACACAAGAGAATAATCCAGAATTTAACACCCCAGCTTTTACCTCATTCATGATTTTTTCAGCACGACACTGAACTGTTTAGTTCCACCAACATCTTCCTTGCAGGACTTGCTGATTCTCAGGAGAGAATCAGCGCACAGTGATTGACATCTGGTGCGAGCCCCTCAAGCAGGGTTTTAAACTCCAGGATGTTTTCTGAGCCATCAGAACACGCTCCTCCACAAAATGTAAACTGCCACCCATGTCTGTTGACAATACAATCCTTCATCGTTTTACACAGTTCACACTCAGTTAAGATTGTCAGCAAGAGAGCTGCAAAAAGGAATTCTCCCTTCCTATCACCACGCCGGTCAAATTGCACATAAACAGGGAAATGAGTGAAATCATGCCGCTGTCAGTGAGCAGGACAGTGGTAGCGTTAGCCGCGCCGTGCGTCAGTCCTGAACGTGCTGAGCCATGGGGTCCTGGAAGCGGCCCTGAACCACCTTCTTTACTGTGGACTCACCTGACACTTCCGAGCAAACACCTCTGAGAGTCTTTGGCCAAGGTCTCAGCCACGGCACGTGCATGTCGGTCCTGGCAAGCAGAAATGCCACTTAACTAGGAAGGCTGCAGATTCCTAATGTTTATATGTGACATACTGAACATCTGTTTCAATCAGCTTTTTAATCCAATAGTCTTTCTTTTGAAACATTCTTGTGGGTTCTCACTTAATTTTTCTAAGTAAATGCCCCATGTGTTTCGATGGTTCCACGGCTTCAGAGCCAGTACATCTCTACCAATGGCTAAACACTATTTTTAGGACGTCAACATCAATGACAACAATCTGAACTCAGTATGTGAGGGATTGCGGATTTGACGAAAATAAGTACGTGCTCTTGGGTCTTTCTTCAGACTCACTTCTACCTTGACCATTTCTATTTCTGCCATATTTAGAACAGATGAGTATTTTCTCACCAAAACAATAAAAATGACAACCAACTCCAGAGAGGCTGGTTCTAACCTTCAGTAAATTGAAGGTGAAAATAACTCATGTAAATTTATTTCCCTAATGAACAAATCATGTTAAATAAAATGGAAAAAATTTTGATTAAGAATGAAAACTTACAAATAAGGTATAAAAATAAGTGCTCACATTTTCACAGGTTTTTCTATACTTGTAGGGCATGGCTGACCTACCAGTCACAGAATATCACGCATTGTAACGTGGTCCCAGTGCATGTGAGTACTTACTACACATCCTGCATCACATGTGACTCACCATTTGAGCCTGCCAGTACTGACGGGCTCTGGACCCTCCTCCATGAGATGAGTTTACCTTTGTGAAACTGGCCGTCCATCATGACCATTTCTAATGCTTACTCTCAGGTTCTACCCCGAATGTGTGATGGACCAATGACAAACAGGTCAGGGCCTAGGCCCCAATCTGCAGACCTGACTCTGAGCAGCACTGTTGTGAGGTCTTAGGAATACAGAACCAATGGCACTTGGTGATGTATTGCATTAGGGATGTGGGGTAAAGGGAAGTATGTCAAGGAAAGGCAGGATTCAAGGAAAACCCTTGGGCAATTTTTAGCTTAGTTTGAGTCAAAGGCTGGACGATGAGTCCACTTACTGAAACAGCAAGGAAAAATGTCGGAGATGCTATGAGTCACCCAAGGAGAGACGGTACATATGGCTGAGTCTGGGACTTAGGAAGAGATCTGGTCTGCAGGTGTAACTATGGAATTCACCAGTATTTAAATATGACTATTTTGCATGAGATCACCTAGGGAGAAAATGTGGATCCAGGAAAAGCCAGGGGCAAGGCCTGAGCCCTCCAACAGGCAGAGGTGGGCAGAGCAGGGAGAGTGAGTCAAAGGAGGAAAGGTTTGGGGTGGGTGATTTTGATGTGCATCACTGAGGCAGAGCCTTGGGCTAGAGCAGCGGTGTTAAACCTTTTGGTCTCCCTGGACCACACTGGAAGAATTGTCTTGGGCCACACAGCAAACACACTAACAATAGCTGATGAGCTAAAAGGAAGGTTTGTGCATAATCTTCATAATGTTTTAAGAAAGTTTACAAATTTGTGTTGGGCCGCATTCAAAGCCATCCCGGGCTGCATGCATCCTGCAGGCTAGACAAGCTTGGGCTACAGTAATTGAGAATGTTCCACAGTAAGGCACAGCAAGCAGATTTCACCTTTGGCTCCCCAGGACCCTTACACAGTACTGAAGCGCTTAATAAAGATGCACGGATGAATGAGTGACATGATAGCTATGAATATTACTGTACAGGTTATTCTGATCCTGACATTTTGTGGCGCTTTGATTTTATAAAATACCCTATGATTATCTGTGAGAATAGCTTACCCCTTCCAAACAAACAGTGGCACCTTCAATGAATGGGGTTCTTACGTGTTTTGCACCACGGACCCTTGGGGTATTTTGCTAAAGACTCTTTAGGTTTTAAATGCCTAAAATGAAATCAACTGTATGGTAATGGCCATCAGAGTATTTTTGAAAAATAAGTTAGCAATAACGTACTATAGGTGCTTCTTTATTAACACATTAAATAACAAGATCGAGTGGCACAACATGTAAGTAATGGTGGGTAAAGGATTCTGGGAGGAGAGGCTCATTGTCACTTCAAAGCAGTGAAGAGGTGAACAGAAATTAAAGACATCTACATTTGTATTACGATGCAGAGATGTCTGTGATTATCAGCGGTGACACAGTCACCGATTCTGCTAAAATGACTGTGCTCTGCTGCCAACATTTCTAGTTTGAAAAGAATGGACTGCTGAGCGAAGGCAGGCCGCAGGGAGCCGGGCTGGGAGCCGGCGGCTCGGATGGGGGTGCTGACGGAGGTGCTGAGACATGCGGACACAGAGGGCAGGCAGTGGAAGGAAAAGAAAGCAGCGTGGGTGACTCCGAGGTCTGGGGCACGAGCGGCACCACGGATGGAGCTACCATAGATTAAGATGGGGAAACTGTAAGAGAAGCAGCTTCCAGGGACTAGATCGGGAGCTTGGCAGTGAACGTGGCCTCTCACACATCCGCGCAGAGAGCTGAGTAAGAACAAAAAAATGAGAAGTGATTTAAATGTCACTAAAAGGGACTGGTTAAGTAAACTATTATACATTGATAAATTGCTAAAAGGATAGCAGTCAACAAAAAAATGGGATACAATTATACTATTAGGAAAATCTGTCTATAATATGCATATGAAAAGGCAAGTCACAGAATGGTACGGTAGATTTAGATAAAATTATATTTACATATAATCTATGGACTTAAGTATGTACATGTGCACGTTAGCTTATATGCTCAGGAAAAAGCTGGATGTATGGGGGGACCCAAAAAACCCCCAGAATTTATTTATAAACAATTTGTGTACGAGGGCGGTCTGGAAAGCATCCAGCCCTGTCATAGGAAGAGAGGCGTTCCCGGCGGGGGTTTATCCGTACCGCCCTCGTGTGCATCCCCCCATGTTTAAACTCAGGCCCCTTCTCAGCACTCTCCATCCGATGCAATACCTATCGAGATGCTTTTCCCAACTGCTCAAAACACGTTCCAAACCTGTGGATTCTAATGCCAAGAGTGCTTCTGCTGTCTGTCTGTTTTACCTCTTCCACATCAGCAAAATGTTTCCCTTTGAGGATTTTTTTATCCAGGGAAACAAAAAGAAAAAAGAAAAAAAAAATAGTCACTCAGGGCGGGACTAGGTGACTAGGGAGGGTGGAGCACGGACGGGGGTCATGCCCTCCTTGGTCAAAAACTGCTGAACACTAAGCGTGATGGGGGCAGGTGCGTTGTCATACTGCATGTTGTTTGTGTAAGTCACCATCATGAAATGGGCAAAGGTGTTGAAAGCGTCTCCAAAAAAATTCACTGAAGCCGAACGCAGCCTCTCACAACCACGCCAGCTGGTGCACGGATGCAGATGGGCCCCGAGAACACTCACCTAGTGGGGAAGCCCGTACTGTAAGAGGCGCACTCTCCAGAAGTTAATTTTGTTCTTTGGGGGTCCCCCCTTGTATATACAACAGACAATAGTATTTATCTGGGGAATGGGGACTGCAGAGGGGAAAATGAAAGGAATGCATTTTAGTTTATTTACTTCTGCACTGTCATTAATAGATGTTTTAAATAAAGAACACGTATCAGATACATATATGTAATATAAAAACTAACAAAGATTGAAGAGTTTTAAAAGTGTTTCAAATGATGCTTGGTTCAGATGTAAGCAAACATTCTCCAACACGGGCACATCTTGTTAAATTTGTTCCTTGAAATGAGGGAGAAACTTTTCGATTGCAGCTTCTGACTGGGGCAGCAGGCAGCCAAAGATATGGGGTGGTAAGAAAAGGAAAAGTGAAAGGCAGGAAATGAGGCAAGAGACTGGCATAACTCAGAGATCACAACTCAAGCCAGGGTAGTGCGAATCCCTAGACGTGGTTTTCTTTGCCTAGCACAGTGTCCTTCCATTTTCTTAAGGCATGGATGTCTTTTTCAAGCACGGGATCTCCAATTTGCCATGAGCCCCACCGCTCCCTATAGCCTCACATGGCCTAGGTCATACATTCCTGTTACTGCAGGCCACGACTCCACACTCCCCTGCTAACACGCATGAGGTCTTCCCTTGGGCTAGGCACTGTATTCAATTCCTTGTGCTGAACTGGGCACCTAGGGAGTGTTAGAAGATGAAGAGCATTAACAATTTTTCCCCATGAAATCTGTGTTGTCTCGTCTAGCTCCCTTATGGTCATATTCATTTTCATGGAAATGTAAACAAAAATTAAAGTGGTCATAATATCGCTTTTTCAGTTCATATTTACATCATAAAAATGTGAGCTATACAAATGGGCAGGGAATGGAACCCCAACTTCTGACTTCATTTTAACAATTCCTTCTTTTCCTAGGCTGATAAGAGTTTTCCCTCTGTTTAAGTAGAAGGGCACAAAGAAAACGTGACCCAGATCATTACTAAAGTGACTGTGGCAGAGACAGATGGGATCCTAATAACATGACACAGGTGACTATGCAAAGTAGGTCCTACCAACTAACAGTCTGAAGGTGGGAAGAGGAACCTTGGCAGGTAAAGGCCAAATAAAGTAAAAAATAAACTCAGCATCTTGTTTGCCAAACATCTTTCCCCATATTAAAAAATGCCCATTCTAAGATGACTTTAAGTGGCTATTAACATAATTAGTGTTGAATGAATGACAAATGAATCAACAAATAAATGCTCTACCTGTGGTATCTCTTTATCTCAATAAAAAGAACACTAAATAGTTTCCCGCACAGTTCTTTTTGCAAAGTGGGGTTTCAAGATCATATTATGACCCCTAGGATGGAGTTGGGCCCTCAAGTTCTGAGTGTGGAATACGGAGCTGAGAGAAACTTTATACCACAAGATATGAAAGGCACAGGGCCATAATGTTTAATTACTTATCTCTAGGAGAAAACAAAAAACAGAAACTTTGAAAATGTTCTAGTTCCAATAAACACGGAACGTACATTGCCTTTTAAGATTTGTTTCTCCGAGGAGCAAAAGTCATTTACTCTAGGGGAATACAATGTTGGCTTAATCTTTTTTTTTCTTCTTTTCTAGATTCTCTGCCAAGAACTACAGAGTAAAATGAAATGACAGTGTGGGAGACAGCTGCTAAGTAATCTCTTTTTTGTATTTCTCATAAGAGAGCGACATCATTTCTGTGCTAACATACAGCCATATTCGTTCTGAAATAAGCTATTACGCTTTTTTCCCCCTTCAGTGGGCTCCAGTTGCAATAAGTAATACATCATTTGTAATGAGAAATTGTATCACTCCAAAAAAAAGAGTTTGTTCCTTCTTGCTCCAACTTTTAAAGACTTTTGAGTATATCGCTTGAATTTGAAATCAGCAGCTTGATTTGCATGCCTAATGTGATACCATGTGAGCACCTTCGACAGGCCCGGCACTGAGAGCATCAACAGAGGAGGAGCGGCCCAGGGCAGAGCCCCGAGGAAGACGGCGCTTCCGGGAGGAGACTGGGACGGCTGGCCGGGAAAGCAGGACGAGCTCCCGTGTCAAAGGCGAAGAGCACGTTCAGAAGGCGCTCCCTAGTCACGTACTAGGGAGAAGGACTAACGAGATCGTTGCTGAACCTTGTTAGAGTGTTCTCGGCTGAGTTCTTGGGCAGAAACAGGATCACAGCGGACCAGAAGGGACGCGATAGGAGAAGCACAGCTTCAGACAGAGAAGCGACGTGGCCGGTCCAGAGGAAGCAAACGGGCAGAGTCCTAACACTCTGGTGGAAGGACGTGTCAGACTGGGGGGCAGCGAAACGGCACCTCAGCACTGTGAGAGGCAGGTCAATGGCTGCGGCTGGAAAAGCGGTTATCCATGATCCTCCTCATCCTCACCAACAGCGTGGAGTACAACTGTAGAGGGGAGCGGGAAGCCTTCGTCACTTTGGTGACCTCCATTCTCTTCATAGGAAGCAAGGCCATCTGCTGAGAGTGACAGGGAAGGTGGGAGGCAGGAGCCCGAGAAAAGCAGCCGAGGTTGAAAGGGCTTCTGGGGACCCAGAAGAGCTGCCTGGGAGGACACTGAGGGACCGCTGGTGGCACAGAGGGCCAGCTGGGACGGACATGCGCACACGGCACATACCGTTCACAGTGCAGGCACTCAGCAGCCGGAGCGGGAAGCAGGAGGAGCGGGTGTCAGGTTGACCGGGGCTGAGGTCCCGGAAGGCAGGAGGAGGGGCCAGGGAGTCGAGGGCGCCACTAAGACTGTGACGGACCACAGGCTCCACAATGAGCAAGGGAAGAAGGGAGGCTCGGTCTGAGGAAAACACAGACGGTCAGAGGCCTGGAGGTCTTGATGAAGGTGAAGGTCAGGTGTAATGGGACCAGCACTAGACCCAAACCAGAGAGGCTCTGCTTTGGGGCTGCATCTCACAGGGCTCAGCTCTAGCCCTTCTCCAGCTGCACCCCTCTGCACAGAACAAGGAGTCTGCGGGACCCAGGGGATGTACCCACCCCCACCTTTCAGACCACTTTCAGCTGCCTGGGACCCCAGAAGTCCTTACCCAAACATCCCTAAGCCCCACTGCCAGTGCCTGTGCGGGCCTCTTCCTCAGGGGCCGCCCAAAGGGTGGCTGTCCATAGATGTGGACTGAGCTTGGGGAGAGCTCAGTGTCCACACAAGTGCATGTGAGGCTCCTCGCCACAGGGGGTGGCACCAGACACAGGGGCCCAGCACTCCCCCAGGCCATGAATGTCCTGTGCAGACCTCTCAGGACCTGACAGCTTCCAAATCAGAACTCTGTCTTCTAGCTTGTTGTTACAGTGTGTTTGTCAAGGCAGGAGGAGTTTACCTTGACTTATCGCTTTCCCATACAAACATATAGTGTGTGGGCTTCCACTGATGTTCCTGCCCCAGGCCATGCAAATGACGGGGAGGGGGTGCCTGAGGGGGGAGGCAGCTTGGTGAGGGGCGGGAGCAGGGATTAGCGTTAAGACTCGGAGTCAAAAGGGCAGAGTGAGCACGTGCTAAAAATGTTCAGTATGCTGCAACATCCCGGAATAGCAGATACACTGGGGGGAAACCCCACATAAGCCGTGTTCTATTTATTCTCTACTTGCATATCCTCCCAGTCTATCCTCTGCCTTCCTTTGCACCATATTACATGGGCTCCCTGATGGCTTCCTTCCTTGTAGGTGTGGCCAACAGAAGGCAGCGGCAGGGACAGGAGGGCAGGAGGAGAGAGGACAGGACTTGCTTCCCTGCTCCCAACCTGCTACAGGGCAGCAGCTGGCAGTGGCCACTTCCCCCCCCGCAAGCCCCGCCCCTCCGAGGAGGCCCCTTCTCGGTATTGCCCACTCTCCCTGGGCTCCAGCAGTGACATTTCCTCCCCTGCCCCTTCCGGATGAGGCTTAGTGACAGCCAGCTGTGGGGTTCTTAGTCTCTGGGGACCTCAACTGACCTTGCTGCATTCTTTATTCCTGCCCTTTCTTCCGTAGATAGTTCTGTCATTAAAAACTCTTGCATTTAAGTATCTGAATGATAGTCTATTTTCCACTGGGCCCTTGACTGACTGAAACCATTTCTAAAAACAAGAAAGGGAAGGCTCTGCGAATAAAAAGGACAGTAAGTTCATGGTGGGAAGTGATGACTGAGACCCTGTGACCATTGTGAGACTGGAGGTGGGACAGGTGCCAGAAAGACTTGGGGTCTGAGGTTTCTGTATCTGCAAAAAGGGACTGACTATGCCCCATAAATAACAGAGGTGGTATGGGCTGAGATTAGCTGCACTTTTTCAGCCCCGGACAAGACCCTGAATTTTACCTGAGATAAGATGTCCACACTCCATGAGCATCTCAGTCTGCCCTGCACATACGTGGGCACAGAAGTTGTTCCTTCCCTACAGCAGGATTCCCAAGTCATGCTTAATGTCTGACTTGTTTCAGAGCCAAGGAACTTATGGACCTGGGGGTGAGGCCCCCTCAAAGCCACCCCTACAGGAGAGCCCTCGGAGGGCAAATCTATGCAGAAAGTATGTTCTCAAGAAAAGGAAAATTTAAAAAATGTATGTGACTGTGCAGCATGATTAAAGGCAGTCCAATGAATGAGACAATTCACATCTGAGGAAATATGTACAACAGGGTACTCTGACAAAGACTTTTAAAATCTTCAAAGTCACACTGGAAGATTAATAGCTATCAAACAAGACTGTGAAACCAAAAGGTTGTATGTAAAATAAATAAGTACAGCATGGCAACCATGGCTAATAATGCAATATTGCATATTTGAAAGTTGCTAAGAAAGGAGATCTTAAGAGTCTTCATCACATGAAAAAAATTCTTTTTGTAGCTATGCAAGGTGATATATGTTAACTAGCCTTACTGTGGTAACCATTTATCACTTTGCAATGTATACAATTATCAAATCATTATGTTGTACACCTGAAATATAATGTTATTAGTCAATTATACCTCAATTTAAAGATATTTTAAAAGAAGGCTGTGAGATAAGAGACAGAAATTTAAAAAAAAAACTGAAAATACAGAAAAGCAGGGGAGGGGTAAGCAGGAGGGAGGAAGATTCAAATACATGATGATGGAAGGAGAGCTGACTCTGGGTGGTGAGCACTCAGTACAACACACAGACAATATAGAATTGTATGCCTGGAACCTATGTCACTTTACTAACTGATGTCACTATAATAAATTTAATAATACTAAAAAAGAACCAACTGAAAATATTGGAATGAAAAGATATAATTGGCAAGTCTGACACCACTTAAGAGAGATTTAATGAACTGGAAGATAGAACTGGGGAAATCACCCAGGATACAGTACAGAGAGATTAAAAAAAAAAAGGAAGAGAAAAATACTAAAAAAAAAAATTAAGGAGACACAGAAGATGTGAGGGACAGCACTGATGGTTAACTAAAAGAAGTTTCAGGAGAAGAGAGAAAATAAAGTGGATGAGAGAAAATGTTTTTGATGCTGCAAATATCAGATTAAAGGAGAAAAACAATATAAGCATCTCAGGTGTATAGGAAAAAACACTCAAAGAAGTCCAACACCTGTTTACAATGGAAACATTTAGAGAATTTGGAATATAAGAGATTTTTCCTCCCACCAAAACCCTATAGAGTATCGTACTATGTGGTGAGACTGTAGAAGCACTCCTACAAGACCTAGAAACACAGTATGGATGCCCGCTACCATCCCTACTACCCAATATTTTATCAGAGGTCCTGACTCATGGAGAAGAGTTATTTGTGTGTGAGATTTTAGAGATGGTGCATTTCCCGGTAACAATCGAGGGTATCGCTAAGGGAGTGGACTGGTAACATAATAGAGATAAAGGTCACTAGAAAAGAGAGTGAAGAAACTAAAAATCTAAAGTGCTGGGTGGCACCATGGATGATGTTAGGGTTTTGAGTCTGGGTGGAGGCTATGTGTGCTATACACGACCTGAAGATTGGTGATGACAGTACCATGGATAATCAGGGGACAGTGACATGGACAGTGCCTGGGAATACCAGTAAGATGGTAGGGTGATCAACAGAGCAGGTTCTACCATAGGATGGGAAGTGGTGGTCTCTAAACAGCAGTGTTTCTGGAGCAGTGTTCCCTCAAAAGACCAACTGGGCAAAGCTCTCAGGAAAGAGCCAAAGGTCAGTTAAAGAAACAAGGCAGACGCAATGTTCTATCCCTCCCATGAAGGATGTAGGAAAGTTCGTTCACTATGGAAAAAGGACTCCAGGGATGTCCTAGGAGAGGCTTCTGTTTCTAACAGAGCTGGTGGGGCTGTGACCCTGGGGGGATTACATGGCCTCAAAGACAAAGCTCTCTATTAGTCTGCCACAGTTTTGACACCTAAAGGAGAATCCATTATATGAGTTAAGAAATGGAACACAAAGCCTCTTTGCACTTACAATGGGAAAAAATAAAAAAGAACCAACTCCGTCCTCCAGATCAGATCCACTAAGCTTTTAACTGCAAGTTTCACATTTAACAGTGCCCTTGTACTATACTGCAGGCCACCCTTATACATAGTCAACACAGGCATACTCACATTTACAAGAATTCTAAATCTAGAGAAATTAGGACATGTCATTAAAGAATGTATCTTGAACAAATACCAAAGTCTTAAATATAAAAATATTTAGTAGAGGGCTCTAAGACTTGAAATCTGCAAGTATTTAATAGGTTAATCTTACATGGTAGCTACTTGAGATATTTTATTTGACAATTTCAATGAAATTATTTTATACTTTGTATATTAATCTCAGAGAAATAGATTCTGGAGACCAGCCTGTCTGTTGACCAGTTAACTGCCCCCTCAAAAGCAACTGTCTCCATTACATCCGCCTTATCATTTCCCTGATGCAGAAAACGGCACGTGGAAGTCTTAGGAAACATCCCTTTCAATAAGAAACAAATATCAAAACAAGCAAGGACTGGCATCTGGTAGCCTATGAATCTGGACTGTTAATTATATAAGAAAAACATGATGTATTCAAGAAAATAGCACCCATTCATCCGCTTTTTTCAAAATGGAAAAATGCTACAATTAATTTGTGGTTCTCTGCATTTTAAATAGACAACTCAATGAAGCAATAAATGTTCCCATAATGAATAGATTTTTCTACATAGGAAACTCTTAATAGCAGGAGCATAACTGAAGATTTAACCTGGTGAACATAAAAGTAAACAATACATAAGGATAATTTGAATTGGCCAGAAAATGATGTTTTGGTGGTTTAAAACAAAAAAGGAATCATTGTTGTTATGGGTAATTTTTAGGTTGTGATGTAAATGCATTATTGTGTAAAAACATTAAGATTGCTGTAATTAAATTACCAATATCTAAAATGAGATACAGCATTCTGTACATCCTTCCTGTCTCCTCATGTAACTGTTCAATGAGGCCACTCTGGCGAGCCCTTCTGGCTTTCCATTTCCCCTATCTTCTTCCTCACAGGGCTCTGTGCTTTCTCCTCTTTAATCTAAACGCCCACCTTCCTCCTCCTAAATCTTTCCACTGAGCACCATGGAAATGCCATTTCTAATTAAACTATCCCACATCCTCAGCTTCTTTAGCTAATGCTCTCCCCACCTCATGCCTTGATTGAAATTTGGTTCTCTATTGGAGACATGATTTTCCTCCATCTATTCCCCAAATCCCCTCCCCTCCTGGTTCTTCTAGAACCTTGCTCTATTGATTTCCCCTTCTCTCTTGAACTTTAACCTTCTCTAATGGGCTCCTTCTCAAAGAATTACAATTATTTCAACTCTTTCTCTCCCTCCCTCTCTCCCACATACTGTCATCTCCCCACCCTCTGCCTCCAACCATCTCCCCTCCCCTCTTCCTCACTATTCACGCTACTGGAGCCTACCACTCCACCCCCATTGTTCCGAATGTAGTCAATGACTCAACAACTTCCTTCTTGGTGCTAAATCAAAAAGATGCTCTTAATCCCCATTTTACTGATTTCCTGGTCACCACGAACCCCTCCTTCCCTCTTGAAAGTCCAGTCCCTTGGTCTCAATGACCACATAGTTTTTAAACTCTTAATTCTCTGAGCACTTTTCACAGTCATCTTTGCATTCTCCTTTCTTGGCTTATCCCCTAAATGTTGGTACTCCTCCTGATTCTCTCTTAGTGGGGGGGTCTTCCCTTGTTTAAATACTCTCTCTGAGAGACTTCTCACTCAGCTTCAGTCACCATTCATATGCTGATGATTCTCAAACCTGTGATGACAGGCCAGGTCTTCCTCCTCAGCTGCAGGACCACATACCTCAATGCTCACAGGGCAGCATTCTTTTATTATTAAATTCATTGGGGAGACACTGGTTAGCAAAAGTTATATAGGTTCCAGGTGTACAATTCCACAGTGCATTATCTATGTGTTGCATTATGTGTTCATCACTCAGAGTCAGTTCTCTTTCCATCACCATGTACTTGACTCTCCCTCCCTCCTCACACACCACCCCTCTCATCCCCAGGTAACCACTAAACTATTGACAGTGTCCATGAGTTTTTGGTTTTTTGTTGCTTTCAGTTTTATATTCCGCATATGAATGAAGTAATATGGTTCTTTGTTTTTTCTGTCTGGCTTATTTCACTTAGCATGATGATATCAAGGTCCATCCATTTTGTCACAAAAGGCAGTAGTTCATCTTTTCGTATAGCTGAGTAATATTCCATTGTGTATATGTACCACAGCTTCTTTATCCAGTCATCTGTCACAGGGCACTTTAGTTTTTTCCATGACTTGGCCACTGTGAACAGCGCTGCAGTGAATAATGGGGTAGATACCCTGGGGCAGACTAAGGTTTTCAAAATTTTGGGGTAGATACCCTGAAGTGGAGTTGCTGGGTCAAATGGTAGCTCCATTCCCAATTTTCTGAGGAACCTCCACACTGCCTTCCACAGTGGTTGTACCAGTTTGCACTCCCACCAGCAGTGTGTGAGGGTTTCTTTTTCTCCACACCCTCACCAGCACTTGCTATTCCTTGTCTTGTTGATAACAGCCATTCTCACAGGTGTGAGGTGGTATCTCATTGTGGTTTTGATTTGCATTTCCCTAAGAGCTAATGAGGATGAGCCTTTTTTCATATATCTGTTGGCCATTTGTATGTCTTCATGGGTGAAGTGTCTGTTCAGGTCCTCTGCCCACTTTTTAACCGGATTGTTTGTTTTGTTGTTATTGAGTCATATTAAGTTCTTTATATATTATAGATATTAGTCCTTTATCAGATGCAAACAATTTCTCCCATTTGGTTGACTGTCTCTTTGCTTTGTTGATGGCTTCTTTTGCTGTGCAGAAGCTTTTTAGTTTGATATAGTTCCATTCATTTATTTTTGCTTTTATTTCCCTTGCCTTTGAGATCAGGTTCATGAAGTCCTACCTGAACCCGAGGTCTGTATGTTTAGTATGTTTTCTTCTATATAGTTTATTGGTTTGGGTCTTATGTGGAAATCTTTAATCCACTTGGAATTAATTTTAGCATATGGTGACAGTTTGCAGTTCAGATTCATTCTTTTACATGCGGTTTTCCAATTTTCCCTGCACCATTTACTGAAGAGGCTTTCTTTTCCCCATTGTATATCTTTAACTCCTTTATCAAAAATTATTTGTCCTATAGTTGTGGATTTATTTCTGGGTTTTCAATTCTGTTCCATTGGTCTGTGTGTCTGTTTTTCTGTCAATACCAAACTATTTTGATTATTGATGCTTTGCAGTATAGATTGAAATTAAGGACTGTGGTACCTCCAGGCTTATTCTTTTATGTAAGATTGCTTTGGCTATTCGAAGTCTTTTGTGGTTCCGTGCGAATCTGATAAATTTTTGTCTATTTCTTGAAAGAACGTTTGTGGAATATTGAAGAGAACACAAAGAAATGAAAAGATATTCTGTGTTCATGGATCGGAAGACTCAACATTGTTAAAATGGCTGTATTTCCCAAAGCAATATACAGATTTAATGTAATTCCCATCAAAATCCCTCTAACAGTCTTTCAAGAAATAGGGGCATCACTTTCGGATAGCCATAGTTCACTCAAATAGAACTCATCCTTCTTTTTAAACCTCCTGTGTTCCCTCTGTCAGTGAACATTATAATCACTCTTGGGTCTAGACCTGAAATCTAAGTTCAATCTTGATGCCTACCCTTCCCTTTTTAAACACATCCAATCTATTCACCTAGATATGTGAACGTCTCCACAAAAGTATCTCGAAAATCTATCCACAGCTCTCCAACACCTCAGCCATACCCAAGACCAGGTTCCATCGTCTATTTAATTGCCATAGGAACCCCTAACAAGTCTCCCTGCTTCTAGATATCCATTCTCTACAGCCAGAGACATCTGTCTAAAATGTATTCTGATGTCACTCTCTTGCCTCAAAACCCTCCAGGATCCTCCACGTGCCCTAGGAGGAGGTCCTTGCTCCTAAACTCACAAAGCCATTCATAATCTGGCTGCTGTCTTCTAGTCCACCTTCACGTCTCACCATCTCCTCCACTCCATGCCCCAGTTACACTCTACTTCTTTTACTCCTGCAGTGAAGCCATGATCTCTTGCATGTGGACCTTTCTACCTGCTTTCCCATGTGCCCAAAGCAATCAAACTCTCCTCTTTGCCAGGCTACCTCTTATTTATCCTTCAAGAATCAGCAGACCGGAGTTCCCTGGTGGTGTAGTGGCTTAAGGCTTTGGTGCTAGCACGCCAGCACTGCAGCCTGGGTTCAATTCCTGGCCAGGGAACTACCCATATACAAAAAAAAAGTAAAAAAAAAAAAAAAAAGTGAAAAAAAAAAAAAAAAGAATCAGCAGACACAGTAATTCCTCCTGGAAGTCATCCCTGCACCAGGCCAGGTGCCCTGTATCACCTGGAGCTTCTTCTATCACTGCAATCATCACCGTCTATGGGACTTATCCATTTAACTGTGGGAGACTCTTAGCTCTGTGGGAAGGCCCACATCCGTCCAGTCTACCATACTATCTGTACTAGCCGAGGCCCAGCACGTGCCAGGCACTCAGTATGTACTAGGTCCGTGGTTCTCAAACTTTTCGGCTTCAGGATTCCTTTACACTCTTAAAAATTGAGAACCCTAAAGAGCTTCTGTTTATGTGGCTTATATCTACCAATATTTACCATACTAAAAATTAAAACTCAGAGAACTGTCAAATATTAATTCATTTAGAAACAATGAATCCATTGCATTTTGACATAAATATTTCTATGAAAAACTAAGTAAATTTTCCAAAACAAAAAAAGTAGTTTGAATTATTTTACATTTTTGCAAGTGTTTTAAATGTATTACTTAATAAATTACCACTAGATTCTCATAGCTGCTTCTGAATCCCCATTGCACAATATGCAAAGAAAAATACAGCCTCACACAGATATGCAGCTGAAAGGAGAGGAGTATTTTAATGGTCTTTTCAGATAATTGCAGGAATTCCTTTTTGATGCTATAACTCAGTAAGTGGTAGTTTCTTAAAGGCTAGCTGCAATAAAGAATTTGAAACCGTATCAATTAACTTTTCATATTTTATTATATTAAAATCCACTGATGTATCTTGTAGTATCAATAGATCTTTTACCCAAGCATGATTTTGTAACATCATGCATTGGTTATCAGAAAAACATTAATTCAATGAGTTATACAGCTCTTCTAAATGTTAACACATTTCGTTATACAATATAACCTTGGTCAAAATCACCACTGAATTCATCAGAAAAGTCTTTATGTACTGAGAAACTGTCAAGCTCACAGTGGTGGATGCAAGTTTCCCAAATTCTAATTTTCACTTGAAAGTTTGAATTTTATCATTGGCAACAAATACTTTCTGTCGGTTGTTTCTCTTGAAATGACAGGCTCACTCTGTTCATTTCTGAGAAAACATCTACCAAACACTCAAGTCTGAATGATGGCGGTTTGTCTGTCAGTCACTCTTTCAAATAAAATCAGTGTTCCATTAAGACAGTGCCCCGTTCAGATCTCAGCTTAATTGTGCAAGTGCTTCTCCTGGAGGCAACCATCATGCTTTGGCACGTAACAGAAATGCTGTAAGGAACGTCCCAGAATATTACAAACATGGGCACTCGAGGATCGAGATTTAATAAAATAATTTTTATTGTTTCATCAATGATATTCTTAAGTGAAACTTTTTGTTTAACTGTCAGGGGAAAGTGGTGAAGAATACCATGATGAATAGTACAGTTGGGTGCTTTGATTTATGCACAACACAGGGAGCATGATCCACGCCGGTTTACCCCCCACACAGATTTTGCATCACTAATGCAAATGTCAAGAGTGAGTTGAGGCAAGCAGTGCCTTAGCATGATGAAAAAGACTTTTGACCTCACAGACTCCTTGGGACCATAAATCACATATAGAGAACCTCTGGGCTAGATGAATGAACACAGGGAAGGAGGTCACAAGCCAGTCTGCGTGACAAGGCTGCCTGAGACACTGGCCCTGCCCAACCTGAAATCCACCCTGAGAACCTTCAGTGTGGCTGATTCACCTGCCCTTTACTTACCATCAAGCTTCCCAGTTGCTTTCCGGCTCAACACCTGGTTTTGGCTTACCTACCGGGTGTTGACACCTGGACCTTAACATAAGTCCCGGTTGGACCTCAGTTTCCTGGCTTCACTTTTGTTACTATTTCTGGGCCCTGGCTTTAGGCATCTGCCCTCGGGCATCAGGCCCCGTGATCAGGAGTCAGGTAAACCCTCCTTAGTATTTTTTTCTGGACCATTCTGGGGCAGACTAACCAGGTTTACTGCTCACATACTGTGTATGTGCTACAGGAGGCAGAAGGGCAGGGAGGTCATAGGGGCCAGGGATTTGGTGCAAACTGATGATACCGTTTAGGAATATACCTAACTTTAAAAGTAAAACACAACTGTTTTGCTGTTTTTCTTCTTGCAAGATAATATGAAATAAGCTTTTACTCTTGCAGATAAGGGTCAAAACGAAAATCTTCATTTGGTCAATGAACATAAGCTAAAAACAAACACCCGACTTATTGCTTTAAGCGTGTGTGCTCATTTCTCTTCTATCACTACCTCCTGAATAGGCACCAAGAGTGAGACCTGGGTAAATGGAGCTGTTAAATGTGAAAGTTGGAACTGGCCATCCCTAGGACAAGGTATCTTTCCTGAAAATGGCTTTTAGCAACTAGTAAATTAATTCAGAAGCAAATCAATGTGATTTCCAAGGTCCTTCTCACTGAGTAACTCATTTTTATCTTACAAAACCAATGCTTTTGTCTCCTTGCATTCTTCTTATATTACTTTTCTGAGCATTCTTTCCACATCAAGGAAATTAAGGTTTCCTCGTACTTTGAACAGCTGAGCTCCTTTACAGTAACAGTGTCTGTGTGAAATAACCTTCCAGTATTTCCAAGAGCCAGTGACACAACAAGATGCCTTGTATGCCATTCCTCAGCTCTCTTTCAAGCAGAGGAGGTTTAACTCCTGGGGGGCTTTCAGAAAACAGCTCACACTGCCCCTGGCAGTGGTGGGCATGTCCTGGGAAAGCAGTGCTGTGTGGGGTGGTGACACTCAAAGGCACGTCGAGTCTGTGCTCCAGGGAAAAGTGGGACGAAGGTGGAGCCCCAGCCCTAATGGCGAGTCTCCAGGACACAGCATCTCAAGGGCTACTTTCCTCTTCCTTCACAAACAGGAATACACTGACTTGCAACGTGAAGCTGACCTGGGTCTCCCCAGCCTGTTTTTCATAGTTTTTCATAGTTTTCATAGATTTTGAAGCCTGGAGGCAGATTGCCTGGATTTGAATACTGGCTCTGTCACTTACAAGATGAGTAACCTTGACAAGGGAGTTAGCATCTCTAATCTTCAGAGTCCTTATCTATAAAATCGAGAAAAAATGTGTACCCAATCACATGCAGTTGTTTTAAGGCTGTAGAAAGATCATCTATAAGAAATGGCTGTAGCAAGAGCTTAACAGATGACACCTATTATTATTATTATTATTATCATTAACTTCTGAAAGTGTGAGCTGTACATCTCCTGGAAAGAGAAGAAATGAATCTAGAACTTTTGTATTTTTCTCCTCCCAATCTCAGGAATAAGACCCTGAGAAAAAGTTGGAGATTCTATCAGATTGCTCAGACACCAATTAAAGAATGTGTCACTGCCCATCAGGAGTGTTTCCACCCTGGCTGGAACCTCTTTAGACATCAATACTGGGATTAGTAACAAAGTATTCTGAAAGGATGTACTAGCAGATGAAGACTCAAAACCACAATTCTCAACCACAATTCCAGGCCGAGAGTCCCTTGATCTCAATTCTGATGATTTCAACTCCATTTTGCTTCAAAAACTGACTTTCAATGGTGAGACCAGGAACCTTCTCAACTACCCAGAACTTTCCTTCATATGAATGATTCAATGTCAAGCTCTCACTTGATGTGCATGACTCCTTATTCTTACAACTCTATTGCTCATTTATCCCCAACTTCCCTTCAACACCTTTGAGACTTCCAGGACCTGAGCACTCTGTTCCCTGTCTTTGAATGTCTGTCTGGTTTTACTTATTTTCTGCCTAGCTTAGTACCCATAGTGCCACGAAACCCAAGCCCAGCTTCAATGCGGGCATAATTCTTCAACCAGGATTTGGATCCCATTCCTCCCACCTCCTAAGGGGCTTGGAGAATCATGGTCCTATACGTTCACTTCTACTCACTATTTCTTCCCAATACACACACAAGTTCTGACAATTAAGTTTGCAAGCTCATCCTAGAAAAAAGTGCCCCATGCCTCCCTACTGAATATCACGATGGTCACCCTGGAAATGCTCCCCTTGGGAAGTTATGCACTGATGCCAGCACCTAGTCCACCCTTCAAAGCAATTTTGGAACTCATTTTGTGGAATGGCCATCAGAGCTGTCATCATATTATCCTTAATGTCCTGAATGCCATCAAAATGTCTTTTTTCAATATTTCCTTTATTTTCAGGTAAAGAAAAAAGTCTGGGGGACCCATAAACTTAAACACATCCCTGATTTCACTTCAACTCTTCCCAAGTTTTTTATTTAATTATTTATTTTTATTGTTAGACTTATTGGGGTGACATTGGGTAGCAAGAATTACATAGGTTCCAGGTATACAATTCTACAGTGCATTGTCAACTTGTTGTATAATAAGTTCACCATTCATTCCCAAGTTTAATAAGAAATTCAATGCTTGTTCGTCACTCTAATTCAAGCTCCGACATTCTCGTGACAGCACACAAAAACACACAACAATAATGAACTCCACTCAGCAAGACATCGCTACATGTCGACACGAACACAGCTGTGAGACACAGATACACCAAGGTTATGACACCTTACTGAGTTGTTTGTACAGCGCTGCGAACGTAAAAGCACGGTGGCAAGTTCACAAGCTTAATCATCATATGTTGTTGAACCTTTTCATAGGTCACAAGTTACTAATACTTCTCTAGCATCTTATGCTTCAAGAGTAGATTATACCCATTCTCTCTACTTCCTCATTATCAATTGATTCCTCAACCCAAAGCAATCTGGCCTGTCTCCATTATCTTATCCAAACAGCTGTTGTTAAGATGATCAATGTTTTTCATATTGCCAAATACAAGGAATCCTTTTTAATTCTGACCTTTGGTGATTTCCTTCCGGAATTGTTGGCCATTCCTTCCTTCTCTAATCTCACCCCACCTTTTAAGTACCAGTGTTACGAGGGCTGCATCCTTGCCCCCTATTATCTCTCTCTACAGACCCCATTCAAACCAATGATTTCAACCACTCATGAGATTCATCAACTTACACCTAGCTTAGATGTCTCTATTGAGTGGAGACCCCAGATGCAAAATGGTTAAGAACGTTGACCCTGAATTGAGAAAAACTCTCAATCTATAGCCTGTCTCTGCATTACCAGCTATCTGGCCATGAGACAGTTATTCCCTTAAACCTCAGCCTCCTCCGCTATAGAACTGGGGTAATCACACTGGTATCTACCTCTGGAGTTCTTCTGAGGGTTACACGAAGTAAGGCATGTAGAAGCACATAGTTAACAAACACGTTAGCTACTGTAGTTATTACAGGATTCTCTACCTAGGACTCCAAAGCAACACAAACTTGACAAATTAAAAAAAAAACAAAACCAACTTAATGTCCTCATGCTCCTCCTTTACAGCAATAATCATAAGACCTTCTATCTCTCAAGGACTAATTATTATAACTAATCTGTAAGTTAAATATTAGTGACCCCCATTTCACGTGGAAGGAAACTGAGGCTTAGAGAAGTTAAGTACTCTGCTGGAAATGGCAGGAAAAGCATAGTTAGGATTCACCCCCTGATCCTTCTGACTCCACAGCTCATGTACCCGAGCGCTGGCACACGACTTCCGTGTTCGGGTCCCAAGCCCACACCCAGGATGAGGGCTTCTTCCATCTAGTCAGGTGCACCTATTCATAGGAGTGCACTGGGGAAGGGGTTCTCACGGGGGACGGGGAGGGCAGGGCAGGGAAAGCTCCCCATTTTCTACCATTTGCTGAGATAAAGATACCAAGGTGACACCACTGAATGCCACATGGGAAAAGACAGGCAGAACACGCTTTACAGACTGCACAACACTGGATCCAGGCAGCCTCCAAATCCTATTCGATTGGATCTAGATAAGGTGCGAAAGCAATTTGCCAAAAACAACTTAGTCAAAACCAAGCTGGTGAAAACAATGTGTTAAAACAATCTGGTTGAAAATGAACACTGCTCAGTGGTAGTCTGCCCAATTTTTCTTTTTCTTTGCCTTTGTTTCCCTCTACCCTTTCCCTGACTGACTACGTTTTGGTCCCTTATTTGCCTGTATGTCCAACGACAGGCTATTAGTGGCAAGGCTTTCATCCCTCCAGCCTCCATTCCCCTCAGCCCTGCCCGCCCTGCTCAGGACTGACCGGACGCCTCTCCACGCCTCTCGGGTGCCACGGTCTCCTCCCTCCCGGGCCGCTGCCCGCAGCGCCCTGAGCCCGCAGCGACTTGCCCTCCACCGCACTGGCTCTGCCTGGCTGACTCCTGTTCCTCAGCTTTTAGTTTGGGCATCAGCCACAGGGGCTTACTAGCGTCCAACTAAATGCCTGACAGTGGGAATTAAGGTGGAAGAGGCCACGCGTGCACACTCTCCACGGGATCAGAAATGCTGAGCCGGCCCGGCAGAAAGGTGTGTTCAAAAGGCCCCGCAGGTGACGCTCACGCACCTAAGCTTTGAGAAGCGCCACTCCAGGTAATCATTAAAGTTGGTTGAAGGAACTGACATGATTAAAAACTTGGGACACTCTACGTATATTTTTGAACCTACCATCATTCCAAGCTTTCGATTCCATATGTGTCAGTCTAGACCTATGTATATGTATATACATAAAAAATAAATATCAAATCTTGTCAAAATGTCCATTGAAATTTTACTCATTTGGTCACTGTAGGACACCAAGCTTTTTCCTCTAAAAAGAGTCTGTTAATTCAGGGCTCCATTTATTATTAGTTGTTTAGTAGCTAAATTTGCATTACAGTTCAAAATTTTCATCTGACGAAGAGAACCCTAGGGCCTTGATTATGCAGTGTTTTGCCAAGAACCACCCAGCCATTTAGTGAGAGGCCAGGTTCAGACCAAGCAGCCTCAGAATTTCCTTCCCCGGCTGGGTCCACTGAGTCACAATGCTGCTATACCTGCAGGTCCATCACAGTAATCAACATGGCGTAGAGAGCTTGGAAGGTTACACTTAATACTTTATTTCATGGGCAGGCAATTAAATGTGTAAAGGTCTCTACCCTCAATCTGATCATTACCTGAAGGACATCCCTATTGGGCCAGAAGTGATTTGTTGGTGCCGTAATACAGGCGGTCCTTTTACATCTCCCTCTGTAGCTGCGGAAATCTTGGCTCACACTCAAATACCCCACTTGGGTTTTGTTCAGGAAAGATTTCTTCCAGCTGCTTTATTTGTTCCACGATTACGTGTATGAGCTTCCAGAATGTACAAGATCACAAGTCAAATGAAAGCCTTCATTTCTTAGTTCGTCTAAAGAGATAAGATTTGAAACCAAATAAATCAAATAACAAAACATGGCTAAATGAAGGGCAGAATAGATGAGGCCGAACAGTATTCCCACTAAAAGGCCAGCACAAGCCAAAATGGAAAGAAAATCGACACTGGTGGGTAATCATAGTGTCTTTGTGTTATGTTTGTGGTCACACTTGCAAAGGGATTCAGAGTTTACAAGGTGATAGAAACAAAAAAAATTGTTTTTAAAAATAAACAAAAACTTGCACAACCATGTTCACAGCAGCATTTATTCACCATAGTCAAAAACCGGAAGCAACCCCAAAATCCCTCACCAGATGAATGGGCAAACAAAACGTGGTGTACGCATACAATGGAATATTATTCAGCCTTTAAAAGGAAGGACAGTCCGACACAAAGTGGACGAACCTTGAGGACATTATGCTAAGTGAAGTAAGTCAGTCAAAAAAATACAAGCTGTAGGACTTGACTTACCTGAAGTACCATGAGGAGTCTAACTTACAGAAAGTAAAACAGCGGTGGTCTGGGGGGTGGGGGTGGGCAGAGAAGTGGGAGCTGTTTAATGGGCACGGAGTTTCAGTTCTGCAAGATGGGAAAGTTCTAGAGACTGGTTATACAGCAACATGAACACCATTAACACTGCGGCACTGTACACTGAAAAGTGGTTAAGGTAGTAAAAACAATCAAACAGACAAAGCAACCACATAACCAGGACTCCCGTTTTTCAGATCGAAGGAGTATATTTAGCAATGAAAGGTGTGCAGCCTGGGACTGGCCATCGTTCACATCGAGAGCCTGCAGCTCAGAGCAAAGAGGTGCAGGTCTAAAGCACTAAAGTAAGAGGAACGAGCCGGACAGCTCCTGTGGCAGATGGAAGAGCAACTGAAGGACATGAGACACAGACCCACCGGTCACAGGTCATGAGAGGAAGATGACCTACAGCATGAAAACAGAGAGACTGACCAAAAAAAAAAAAAAAAGAAAGAAAGAAAAAAAAGAAAAACCATCCAATGCCAAAAGAAGCCTGGAAATTTAAGAAGCAAAAATCTGAGGTTTCACGAAACTCAAGATAGATATACTGCAAAGTATTTAAAAGTCAACAGGGTCCTCACATGAGTTGAGCCCCAAACACATCACACAGATTTATTAGTTGACACTGAGCCACACAGTCCTGCTATATCACAAAGGAGACAACTGGCATGTGTAAAGACCAAACACAGTGACACCTTCAGGAGATTATGCATAAACGATGAAGATGCTCTTGGCCAATAGTCAATCAGCTCATTTCTAAGTCTGCTGGAAGGGGTAACACTCAACAAATGGACACACACGGTATGGGTGCTGGGTCGTGCCATCGGATCCCCCAGCAGGAAGTGTTACCTGCTGAGAGTTCACAGCCGACAACCGTGGTCCTCACGCTCAGACAAAGGAAGCTGCCTTGCTCCAGGTAGTGGCAGGAGAGCAGGTACATACTGTCTCGGCCACATCTCCGAGGGGCGGTGGGCACCATGGCCCTCGCGGTGTTGGCTGAAGCCTGTGTTGCAATTCTCCCTCTGTTAGTCCTGCTCCCCTCCCCCCATACAGCCTGGTTCCGAGAGCTCCCTAACAAAGTTCCCACATGCAGACCTCGGGCTCAGAGTCTGTTTCCCGGGACCCCATCAAAGACACACACTCAATGTAAACGTTTAATTTAAAACTTAAAACATAAACATGCGTGTATGGTATTTGCATCTACGTGAAAGCCTTCGTCTTTGAGAATGACCCATGGATGAGCATGCTTTGTTCTTGCATAAACTACACCTAAACTACACGACCCATGACTTCCTAGTTTGGTTTCCCAAAAGAATGAAAACTAAAGACCACTGGAAAACAGCCTCGATGTGGAAGCTCTCTGAATTGTTTTACCCACCACCCACCGCCAGTCTTTATGTCATCTTACCCACAGCTAATGTGACAAATAAAAAACTGTAATAAAATACATATAACATCATATTTACCACAATTAGTTTCAACTGTACAGTTGCATCATATTAAGTATAATACATCCACATGGTTGTGCAATCATCACCACCATCCATCACCAAAATGCTTTTAATCTCGCAAATCTGAAACTCTGTCCCCATTAAACACTAACTCCTGATCCCCCCGTTACCTGAACCCCTAGCACCCACTACTCTACTTTCTGCCACTATGAAAATAGCTCAATTTCTTTTTAATTTAGTGACTAACCCTTATTAACCTTATTAAATCTTTCCAAAGCCTTCAAAACTTCATTTTTACATTCTGTTTGCCTAATATTTAACTAAATTACACAGTTACAACAAGTTCAACTGGCAGAACTAGGTTTGAGAACCAACAACATAAACAGGTTTGGGAACCACTTACACCCTGGTTATTAGAGGAGAAGCACATGAGTGCACTGGAGAGAAGTCTTCCAATTTCAAGAATGCAACAGTGGTGGCATCCACTGGATTGCTCACATGGGGACTGGAAGCTTCCTTTAAGCTGATGGATTGGTTAAGAGAGCTTCCTCTACCGTGTAAAAACAGATATCGCTAGCATTTATTGAGCACCTACTATGTGCCAGGCTCTGTGTTAAGCACATAATTCACATTATGTCACTTATCCATAATCCGTGAGGCAAATACTATTTTCTTCATTTCACGTACAGGAAACTGAGGCACAGAGAGGGTGCTCAAGCAACTTATCCAAAGTCACACTGCTAACAAGTGGCAAGGCTGAGATTTTCAAGCTGGTGTGAATCCAAAGCTGTCCCCACCCCACCTGCCACCCTGGTTCTTCAAATAAACATTAAATAAAAGGTATAACAAGAATAAAACGTATAGTTGTGATTCTCTGTTTTCCACTGGCATCATACAAAATGACAAAATATGTCACATCTAGTTTTTTTAAGACTATAATTTAACAAACAAGAAATGCACTTAAATCTCCACAAGAAAGGCGTGTAGGTAGCACACTCTGCAAATGTTATTTGTTTACATAGGAATGATTCAGTTAATTAAAGACAGAAGACTTAGACAGCGTCTGTGAGGGAAGAATGGAAGTCAAACAATTTAATCATGCCATCAGATTAACACAAAAAATAAGCTGGAAAGTTCGTAGAATACAATAAAAGCATGAATTTGAGGTTGTCTGTTAAAAAGAAAAACGAATGACATTTCAAAACAGATACAGACAACATTGAAAGCAAACCAAAAAAAAAAAAAAAAAAAAAAAAAAAAAAAAAAAAAAAAAAAAAAAAGGAGGCATTTAAGATGGAAGAAGTGAGCTGCATGTAACAGCTTACAGGGGACCGGGAAGAGAGAAGGGCCCTCCTCTCTTCTCATCTGCCAACAAGGGGTCACTCGTTGCTCCCCTCCTCATGCAGGACACTGAGATAGAAAGACAGCAGCCGCAACTCCCGACAGGACAGCCCAGCCATGAAAGGCTGCCTGCCTTCCAAGGCTCAGGCGCTCCCCCAGGTATCCTGGGACAACATCGGACCTTGAGCATCTCTAGATGGAAGACCTTTCCAGGTGTCCCACAGACACAACCCCGCACCTGCTCCTTTTCCCACGTCCCTTGTCATACTGAAGGGAGCCACCGTTCACTCAGCCTCTCAGGCCTCTCCCCGCCCCACACCCCGCCGCATATCCTGTCACCAGGGTCCTGTGGATTTGGACATAAAACATCTCCTGTGTGCTTCTGCTCTTTACCACTCCCTGAGCTGGGGGCCGAGATTCTTGCAATGAGGCCTCTTAGTCAGGATCAGTTTGGTCTGATACACTATCTTCTATTTACTGGGCTCCCTCTTTCTATCTAAATACCATGTTCAATTCTTTCACCAACTGGGGTAAAATCCCTGGGAAAAAAATGGAAAGGGGGGCTTCCCTCAGCACTTTGGGGTGAGGAAGTTTCAGCATCCCTCTTAGAGACGGAAGAACATCAGGGAGCACTGAAAATCCCTTTGTGGCCTGTGTACAATAGGCCAACTTACTTTTAAGACCCTTTTATCTGACCAGCAAACTGCCTCCTCCTGGCAGTCTCCTAAACTACAGTGATTCGTTCTGGGTAAACACAGGAAGAAATACCTCGGAAGTAAGTCCTCCCAGGTAGGATCGGGGAGGAAGCTGCACGGACGCCTCCGAGAGCGTCTGTGCTGAAGCACGAACCGCTGACCGGGCTTTGGATCCCCACCCTGCCTTCAGTCACCCTGCACAGCCTCAGGGAGAGAGGGAAGAGAGTTACTTACACACGCAGCTGGTTAAATCCAGTAAGGATCAATAGAGATCAACGACGGGCCCTGATCACCTGCGATTCAACGATGACAGTCACGGCTGCCCCTTGGGCACTGCCCAGTCGGGGGAGGCAGGCAGATGCAGACCCAGAACTGGGACAACATTCGGAAGTGCCAGACTCAACACGTGCGCAAGTCCACGGAGGCGGGAAGACGGGCTGGGACTGACGGGGAAGGATGGAAAGAGAACTTACTGGAAATGAGATAATTATGTCAAAACCCGGGTGCCTGATACCTGGCTCACTTAAGAAAGGCTTTCAGCGGGCTTTTTAATCCCCCATTTGGGCTCCAAGCTGCTACTAACTTGACCTGAAAAGCCATACATACAATCCCACAAAACGCCTGATGGTCACCGCTGCCGTTTTCGGAGAAGCTCTCCGGAGCGCGCCTCCGAGGCCTGGTTTTGGAGCACCTGTTCTTCTAATCACCGGTGAGTGGCAGGTAAGTGATGCTCGCTGGTTCACCAGGAAATTGAGCAGGGATCTTAAACTTCTTCCCACCTCCATTAAGGCGGCTCCGCAGAGGGGAGCAGTTCTGAACCGTATTCTGGACAGGAAAAGCTTCTAGCGTGGAGTGCAGAGAGCAAATGACATCTTTTGACTCTAACTCTTCATGATCTTTACCACCACACCTCATTATCTTACAAAGAAAATAAAAAGGAAACAAAGAAGGGGAAATCAGAAATTCTGACAGCCACCTCCTATTCACAGATACTGGGTCACAGAGGCTTTCCGATCCCGGACGCAGTGCCGAGGGCAGCACGCAGTGTCCTCTGTTACAGGCTGGGGGGGTCTTTACATATGTCCACACATTCCTGGGTGTTCTCCCTCAGAGTGGAGCCCGAGTCTGGGCCCCAGGGCTTCCTCCGCGCTCCCCCTCTCCTGGGTCACTGGCTCTGGAGGAAGCCACGTGTCACGTCAGAAAGACACTCAAGTAGCCCTGACGATCATCAGTACCTGGGACTCAGAGATGAAAGTCTTCGGTGAGATGCGGTGAGAAATTGAAGCCTCCTACAAACAACAGGCACTGACGCGCCGGGTGTCTGAGTGACCCACCGCAGAAGCGGACCTCCAGCCCCACGCAAGCCTTCAATGGGAGGCAGCCCGGGCCACTGTCCTGACTGTCACCTCAAGAGAGGAGAGGAAGCAGCAACACTGGCTGAGCCACGCCCAGATTGCTGAGCCGCAGGTGAGCTGCTAAATGTTCACTGCTTTCACCTGGTTAAGGGTGGGGTCATATGTTACTCAGAAATCTCACAAAATTATAGGAACTGGGCAAATAAAAGCAAAGGAGTCCTAGCCACAATTATTAGGTAATAAACCACCAGCTTTTAATTTTATCAGAACTGGTGATTTGGGCACACAAATAATTTATTTTAGTTGAAAATACAGTTTTATGGGTAGTGTGAATTAGTATTTAAAATTTTGAAGTGCTATATCTGCAAACAAAATAAAGAGCATTTTATTCTCATTTATATTTATCTCAAAATTGAGATTCACTCATATACCTAATTTCTGCCAGGAATTGCCGTAGGGTTTGGGAATGAACTGATAGAAACTATAGTCTATGACTCCCAGGAACTCACAGAGGAGAGACGAGTGCTTCTCACATGAGCATGGCCTATGGAGATATTTTAACATGTGGATGCATAAGTCCATTTCTAGAAATTCAAATACCAAAGGCAGCAGGGAGAGGGGCACTTGGAGATTGTAATATTTTTAAACTTGTAATTGATTCTGATGCTAAGTCTGGGGGTTCCCCACCACCAGGGTAAACAATAATACAGTACAGCCCGTTTACTTGAATCATCGAATATTTACTGAGCACCTGACATGTACAGCAGTTGCTGGGTGCTAGAGACACCGTCACACACCACTACAACAGGCAATGTGCGGTTAGGAGGTAAGAGAGGTCAGTCACACGAAGGCGGAGATGACATGCTATCACGGGCACAGCACGCAGGCCTTTAGGGTACATGGGAAGTGTGGAACCATATTATATGGTAGGCTTGATGACGAAGTAACAGAATAAAGAGGTATATTCATGGGTTCTGGGATGAATTTATTTGAAAGAGACTTAATTGAACCTCTTTAAAAAAATCCTCTCACATCACAGCTGAAAAACTCTAGGGGTGGATCTCCCCGAGGTCACACAAAAAACAAGGGAACAGAAATTAGATGCTGTAGCTCTGGTTCTACTGTATTTTCTCTCTTGATTGGCTCCTTTTAGGAGTAAAGGATGTCTTCAAAAACCAGAAGAAGGCTAAAGTATATTTCTCAATTCTAAAAAGCACAAACACAATTTTTGTGTTGTTACTATAGGCATACTATTTCAGGACCTGTCAATCTGAGGCATTTTTGGAAAGATACAATCAACGAAGGAAAAGCAAGGTAGATGTAAAAATATGTCTCTGAAGCTATTTAAGTTGCTACTATCAGAAAAATGTTTGAATTTAAACTGTAGCAGGCATAAAATAAGCTTATAGAAAATACTAGCTTTGGAATCTGAAATCAATGACCTAGAAATAAATCTCAGGAAGGATAGAGACATTTTGAAAGAGTAGAATCAAAGAAAATAAAAATGTTATTTCCAAATGGTTTGTAAAAATAACATTTCCGGGTTACGATGTAGAAATAGGCACATTTTAAATCTACAGGTATTAATAATACACTGGCATTTTGTTCCGTAACACTGGTCGGGGAAGGAGTGGATTCCTGCAAAGGTATTTGTTACTGGAAATACCTGAAGGCTCTTGTATTACAGCCTCACCAATAATATGAACTCTTCTCACTTTTCAGAGTCTTTGTCGTCTGGTATCTACTTCCACCGCTATCCTGAAGTTTTCAAAGGTCAACACGTCTTCCTTCTGTCCAAAACCAAACTCAAACCTCTGATTTCCTGACTTCTTTGTTCGCCCCGTCTCGAGACAGCGTCTTCCCGTTGTTTCTATGAAACTGCAGGTTCCTGGCTCTGCTCGGACCTTATCAGGCTTCCCTCCTAACCACAGGCATCCTTCAAGGCTCTGCCTGGGCCACTTCTCTTTGTGACCCTCCACTCAGGCTAACATGGTACCATGATTCTCCTATTCATCTAGGCTCCCCAGCCCTTGGAGCTGACCTTGACAGTTCTCTCTGCCTTACTTCCCAACATCCTGCCAGCTTTTGAGGCTATCAGATTCTTTCACGTAACCTTTATAAGACTTGACCTTCCCTTCGCACGTCCATTTCCTTTACCCTGGAACCAGGACCTCAGCAATTAGCCCTAGTCAGTTACAATGCTTTCTGTGGACCAGCCTCTCCATCCTCTGGTACCTCCTGCAGCCTGAAGCCAGACAAAGACCTCTGGTCCCTTCCTTGTCCAAGAATCAGTGCATGCCCTGCTGAATCTAATCTCTGTGTCCTTACCCAGACTGCCTTTCCCCTTTGCAAGTCAAATCTAGGACTTTCTCTAAGTCCAACAAGAAACAGCTTCTCCCAGGATGCTTCCCAACCAGCCCCTTCCACAGTGAACTGTAATTTCCTTAGCCGTCCCATCTGCACCACCCTCTCTCACACTCACCTTCTGCAACTAAAGGGCACTTCTCTTCTCGCAGAGAACATGGTAATGAGGGGCCAACAAGAGGGTCTCCATAAATATTTGCTAAATTGAACTTAATTATCCACAGCTCTGCCAAAGCTTAATTTTAATGATATAAAGATTGAGGGAAAACAGAAAGCATATCTTGCTCCAACTGTAACAGTTATTACTTTAATTTTTTAAGCTGTAGAAACAGAGATAGATACACACTAAAAGCATGTTTTTCAAAATTGGAAATACCACTGGAATGAAAAAAATCTTTAAATATTCTTAGTTTTCTCTCCACTAATGTTTTAGATAGAACTTATCACTCTTAATAAAAAGGGGTCTTTTGGCATTCAAGGAGCTGAGGATTTATGACAATGGGTAGACTCAAATATGTGAAGGATGACTTGTGTCCTAAACACCGTGGGCCGGAGAGCTATTTTCCCAATGGGAAGCGAATTCTGACAGGAAGCTGCCTGCTGGGAAATGAAGGAAGGCTCTAGAAAGCTAGTCATCACGATCCAACTTCAATTGTGTTAACTAGTCTGAAATGCATGTGTGGGACCTAAAACATACAAGTTCTTCTGAGAAGAACTTAATTATGTAGAAGAAGCCAAAAACCTTTTAAAATTTGAGCATCTACATTGTCAAACGTGTTACTATGTCACAGGTAACGGGTTTGTCTTACAAAATAACTGACGTTCAAGAGCTCTTCACTAGGCTTACAAATCTTACAGCCTTCGTGTCAAGGTGAGCTCTGGCAGGACGGTGCTGTAAGAGGACAGTCTTCAGAATCACGTGTGCACATTACAGTCACACGCACGTCCTTGTATCTAATCTCCTCGGCCGTATTTCCTTCTGATCACACGTGGGCTGACGTTTTCACTCATTCACTAAGCACTCACTGAGCACCGTCCAAAGCGCCGAGGACTCTATGATCCCTGTCCAAAGGGTGTTCCCCGCCAGAGAGGGGAGCTCACGGGCTTGGGGGGAAGAAACGGAGCGGAAGGACAGGAAGTAACTGAAAGGGAAGAGCACTAAATGGAAAATTCCAGGTTTACTCCTCAATTGATTAAATGAAGAGTAATCCAACACCCCAGTGTTAAATCAAGCCAGTGAAAAACTCTGCCAACTTGACCACAGATGCAATTTCCTCAGATTCTCACGTCTGAATGTGTCAGGCAGGACAGCAGTGAGTAACTGTCCAAACCCTTTAAGACGCTGCACAACACTGACTGCGTAGACGGAACGGTTTTTAGCAACTCCAAATGAAGACATGGTCCCTCTATTTAGTTTATAAGAAACATAACGGTTGATACTTTTATTTTCTACCCTGCTTTGGGCAATACTGTCCTCCTCATTATTATAAAACAATTCTGAAAGCGTAATAGGGAATGATTACAGAAATGCTGGAAAAGACACAAATGGTCGGAAGTGATCCGTAGGCCCACACCCTAACATTCTATAGGAAACAATCAGCAAAGGAAATCTTGAAATGAAACAGAATGCTCTAAAAGCTCTCGGGGAAACAGAGGGAAGGGCAACTGCAAGAGCAAGCTTACGGCTGCCCGCGCCTGCGCCTCGCCCACCCTCCCCTTCCCTGGCCTCCTGCTCCCCCGCGGCCCAGGCAGCGAAGGACGTGCTACTGTTTCCCACGCGTTTGCCCTTCTTCCCCAACAGACCGCCTGCCGTTCCGGAGGAAGTGTGCTTCTCCTGTGCCCCGGCCGCTAGGAATGTCTGCACATGAAGAATGTCTGTCGATGAGGATGCATGTGCTCATTCCAATTTTAACATTTATGTGAATATTAACAGAATAGAATTGGTTGAAAAGAAAGGGCCTTGGATTATAAAACTTTTTAATGCTATATATTTTGCCTTTTCTTTTGGCAAGATTTCTGATTTCTAATTCAATATAGCCTCAGATTACTGAGACAGGTAAAGAAAGAAATGCAGCAACTCCCATTAAAAAAGATTCATTTGTTCTAATTAACCAATAACCCTTATTTGCATCTCCTTCCCCTCCTGTCAAACTCCAATTTATAAAGTTCTTCTAATACATCTGATGAGAAACACTATTAAAATTTTAAAGTAACAAGTAGTTTTACATAGGACTTAACTGTCCTAAGCAGATAGGAAGTACATCTTTTTTGAGTTCCACTCACCATTCATAACTACACACTTAACCTATTTAAACTCCCAGGTTCAAATGCTCATAGCACAGGAGACAAAGATCAGTGGACAAGCTGAGGCAGACTGGCAGGTAAGTGACGGAGTGTGTGTGTGTGTAGGGGCAGGGAGCACACGTTTTAGGGACTCTGAGATGGCCCCCCAGTCCCCTCTGAAAATCATTCCTTTCCTATCTGCTTGCTGGTGCCCACATCTGTTACACATTCTACCAGGACACAAATACCCCTATGCTGCCAGCATTGTTTGGTGCTTCCCCAGAACCCACTCAACCCCACCCCCATTGACAGCACCCAGGATCCCCCTGATGTGAGTGAGAAGGACCCCACCCACACGCACAGCTCTGGGGTGGCCGCTCTGCCAATCAGCAGGACACATGCCACCCTTGTCCGCGGTGACTGGTTTCTGGATTAGCAGGCACTCACTGTTTTAGGGGTGTCCCACGACCTCAGAGAGAAACCCAAGCCTCTCACGCTCCTTGAGGTTGTGGGTAGAAGGCCTGGAACCACTGTAGTTAGTGTCACAACCATAAGGGGCATCAGGCCAAAGATCATAGGGGACGTAGGGGGCGAGGGCAAGGCTGAGAGAACCCCAGAGATTGGGGGCTGATGCCTAACACCTGAGCCAACCTCACCTCTCCAGGGTTCACCTGTGAGAGCCCACAAGTCTGCTTTATCACTTAATATCCTACAGACTGATTCAGAACAGCATCATAAAGTTCCTATGTCACATCCGACAGAGTCTTTCCTGAAATCAGGTGCAGATTTAGACACTGAGCCCAGGTTATCTGAAGGGAGAAAAGATACCACAAAGCAAGAGAAAAGGCAATTTAGAAAAGGAAGGGCTGGGGGTTCTGAAAAAATTTTAAATGTTACTCATGCATAATTTTGCCTGAGCCTTGGTTGTTAGGGAATCTGAATTTTAAAAGAAATGACTTCTTCAATTATAGGATTTTAAACTCTGTTAGGGGTAACTGAAAGGATACTTTTGAGCAGGGGCCTTGCTGGGCACCCCTCAAATTACACATAGGAAGCAACAAGAGCAGCCCCTCCACGCCCCCTGCAGATCCGACTGGCGTCACTGATAGATTTCCCTCCTCCAGACTGCACTTACGCATACAGTCAGGACCACACAGCATAACCCATCGCTCTCCCGCTTTAAATTCTTAGAGACTCCAAACCTTTAACCTTCCAAGCCCCAACACCTGGCAGACAGAGCTGGCTCCCTCTGGCCCACAGGTTGTCCCTCTTCAAGCTTCAATGGCAACGCCTCGAGGGCACCGAGAATCTTTCTGCCCCGGATTTGGCACACGCTGTGCATTTTGCCTGAAATGCGCTCCACGTGGCCTGGCCTTCCCCACACTCCTCATGTGGCTGACCTCCTTGTGTGGCTGAAATGTCTCTCCCTCAGGGAAGCCAGCTGGCCCCTATCTCACTCGGGTTATAATCAATCAGGATCCTTTGTTTTTCTAAGAGCTGGGAGAGAGACTTGTGATGATCTGTTAATAGTTTTAGTGTAATCTTCTTTCCTGACTCAACTGAACCTAAGTACGAATGCAGGAGCAGGGCTACTTGCTCGTTGCCTGTGTACAGGGCCCGAATTTCCTTAATGATTCCAGAATTTCTGCTATTTCACAAGACACCTGTCTCCTTCCTTAGGCCAGTGGCATGCCACAGACTAGCTGGCTCTGCATAACTCACACCTACCAACTGGATGCTGACGTCCTCAGCCACTACCAGGTCCGCCCCATCCTCTCCTCAAACCTCACCTCCACCAATGGAGCTTCTGCTGCTATCCACATTTGGGCTTTTCTAGAACTAACAAGTTCAGGAGCAACACAAGGAAAGAAGTGAGGAAAAGCAGAACCAGCTTTGGGGAGTTTTCCCCAGGAAACAAACTCCACATGGGGCGACTCCATGTCTGTGGTGACCTTCCTGCCCCAACATAACTTCCCTTGCTCTGCCTTGATCTCTTATGTCACTGTATTCTCTGCCCTGAATAATCTATGTTTGATTTAATAAGCATTTAATAAATATTTTCTTTTAATACAAATGCCTCTGGGAGGATTAAGGGACTATCAGTTATGTACACTCTAGTATAAATTAGTTAAAGCAAAATGCTTCCCCACTAACACTTACCTGAGATCAGCTCCATTGAGGAAACGAGAGGTTTTGTTTGTTTTTATTGTTAAACTTATTGGAGTGACATTGGTTAGCCAAAATTATATAGGCTCCAGGTGTGCAGTTCTACAGGGCATTGTCTGTGTGCTGCACTGTGTGTTCACCACCCAAAGTCCGTTCTCCTGCCATCACCATGTACCCAGAAATGAGCGTTTTGATGGAGTGGGGAGAGCAGGCAGAAGCAGCTGGTGATTGGGGAGCAGTGTGATAGGAGGGCCCTGAAGAAAGGTGAGCCCAGAGCCTCGAAAGGCAGAGGAAGGCTCCTTCCTCCTCTTTCTCCTGCTGCATTTTAAACTAACAGGGCCCGTAGGCATTGGAGGACCAGTCAACCACACTGAGGGCTCAAGTTGCCTGACGGGCTAGCCTGGGAAGGCAAGCATGTTTTACTATACTGACGGGGCATTACCGTCCAGGCTCCAGACTCCACTTCCCCAACTTTGGAAACCAATCTGCTCTTAGCTGGGGACTATTCTTTCTTTGCTTCTTCCAAAGGGGAAAACTCTAAACTAAGCCCATAACTGCAATAAATTACACCTGTTTAAGCGTGCAATCTGATCACAGAATCCAAAGAACCTGGCTCCTGAGAAGAAAGCCAGGACTAAATGAAAACAACGGTTTCTTTTTTATCATCTTCTAAGACTTTCATCGAGTTTGTAATTTGGACTGGCCTGCATTTCAAATTACACAGTATAGTTCAGCCATTATCGTGTGGGAGACTGTGTGGTCCTCGCGAGGAAAGATCTGTCGATTTTGCATCAAGCCCCACCAAAACAAGGCACGTGTGAGTACACACAAACATGAGCGTATGCCATGGAGCTGAGTGGTGCACTGTCTTCTGTAAAACGCTCCTCTGAAAACACAGTGACTGGGGGTTCCCTTCCTGGGTTCTCCAGCACCGGAGTACTCGTCTTCTGTGATGCCTGAGCTACCTCCTGGGGAAGGCTCCCTCCCGCTGTCTTTAAATTGCAGTTCCTGTTTCAAGTGCTCTGTAAGTCAGACTAAAGTATTTATTTGTTTATTTTTTCTGTCGTGGAATAAAGATATATTTGCAAGCTAAGGATAAAGACACTTCAAACTCTTCCTCTGAAGCCTGTTTCACATTAAGTAATTGACTTCCCTCACAGGGACCAATTATAAATCAGAGGAAAAATGACATTCATACCATGCACAAGAATACCAAAGACCAAAATATGATTCAAACCCTGCTGCCTTCTCCTAGAAACAAATGTATGCACACTCGGTCTCGTTCCAGCATGTTAAAGAACTATAACCACATTCAGCAAAATGAAACGACAGGAGACTCTCAGTTAACCGGCGCCCACGGGTATTGGTAGGTGCTGGATAAATGTAAGGAGATTCTCCATTAACCAGCACTCAGTAACCGGCACTCTCAAACATCCGGCAAAATCTCAGGCAACTGGTTAACTCTGGTTATCTCTAAAGTGCCTGTTCCCTCCCCCTCCCACTTTAGGAATGTCCAATCCAGTTTATCCAAAACATTAACACCCCCAGATACTGATGATACGCTTTTGGTGAGAAGAAAATGTATGGAATTCCTTAGCGGGTAACAGGATCCCAGCAACCCCAATATGGTCTCCCTGCTGGGGATCACAGAGCTGGACCCACTTGACCTTACTGCCTGACTTCTGACGGCTACACTCTCGTGGCATTCTGGCTTCTGTGAGGTAAAAACATCTGTATGTTCACGTGCTGTTATTAGAATAAGTGGGTTAAACAGCACGGCTCTGGCATTATTAAGAGCATAAGTTTTAGAATCTGCAGAACCGAGCTGGAATTTTGGCTAGGAGAACACCGAAACGCTACTTCCCCTCTCTCTAAGCCCGGCTTCGACAGCAAAAGGGGCTGGGATAATAGCCACCCCGGGTCGCTGTAAGGAGTAAATGGAACAAAGTGCGGAGGGGGTTCGGTTTCCAGTAGGTGTTCAAAACATTTAGCTAGTACTATGGTGACAAGGACCTACGGGTGTTTTGATTCTCAGGGTCAACTAGATCAAGGTGTGTGCTGTCCTCCCACGCATGGTAAGGGCTGGAGACCTCCTAGAGGCATTGTTTTGGGCCTCGCTGTCATTTGGGGGAGACACAAGAAGCCCAAAATTCTCCTGAGAGTTTCCTCACCTGAGAAAGGTCTGAAGAACCCTTCTCTTTAGACAGAGGCAGAACTAGGAAGGGAAATAAGATGGGCCTCCCTCTCCTCCACGGACAAAGAAGCTGGTGGCGTACATATAATATTCCCCCACAATTTCTCAAATGCCTGGGTAATGTGCCTTCGGCGTTATAAACACAGAAAATGTTCACAGCCCGTTTTTAGGAATGAAGAAAATGAGCCATCTATTACAGAATTAGACATGCTAAAATAACTTTTAATTAATCTTAGCTTAGGCAAATATGAGAGCACTTCAACGGCAACAAGTCCATGGCGCACCTACTACTGAAGAAGGGTCGGATACCGGACCTCTCTGGGATTTCTTGCCTGAAGGTATGCAGACAGACCATTTTCCTACCGGGTACTGCAGGGTTCTTAAGGGAAGGCATCACCCCTGCTCTTCCTCATAGGACTTGAGCAGATATTAGGCAATTCACAGCAATTCAGTCCTTCTAATTATAAACCACACTTCCCAATACTGGTCAAAAAATTTATTATGTAATGGTTGATACATACAAAAGAAAGAATACATGTAACAAGTAGCTACATTATGAAGCTAATAAAACCAGAGTTTGTGAACCCACTGCAACTTAAGAACTAGAAAATGACCCACATGACTACAGCAACCTGCGTGCTCCTCCCTGGTCTGAGCCCCAGTCTTACCCTTCGGAAGTCATCGCGCTCCTACGCTTTTCAAAATAATTACTTTCAAAAGAACCTTGCTTACTTTGGCTAAACACTGTAAACACTTGGAGAACTTACCTTCAAACAATGCGGAAGTTGAAACCACAGAGTGTAGGAGGGGCTGGGCCATCAGGTGGCTCAGCTGTTGCCATTCTTCCTCCACACACATCACATTTCCTGGCCTGCTTCTCCTCCCTCCAGAGAACAAACCGGCGTTCTAAGGATTCTCCTGGTTCCCACCCGCAGCAGTCAAAATGCTCCCTTCATTCTCGGTCAGTACAGCTGTCTGTCTATACAGCTGGTGTCTGAAACGGAATGAGAACTTTCTGCCCACCCTGTATGAATCTCTGTACTGGTTCATCACAACAGGGCGGACTTGGGGAAGTCCTGTTGTCTGGAGGAGAGCTGCAACAACCCAGACGCTATCTGGGCATCTACGGCCACTTCCTCCCTAATTCCTCTACATTAGCGAGGAGCAAAGCCAACGACTGTAATTGCCTGGTTCACCATACAACTTGTTCAACATATTTGTTACTAATTCCCATGGGCTTCCTTCAACTCCTGTTAGGGACCATGATTTCCTTACACTTCTTCCAGAAAGACTTGTCGCTGTCTGAAACCCATCCTCATTGGTCTGTTAAGAACTACGAAGAATCTGAGAACTCAGCCCCCTTGCAATTCAGCAAGGTAGTGTGCCACAGTCTCACGGACAATGGCAGAAGACCCAGGACTGCTGGATCACAGACAAAGGACGTCATTATTCATGGCACAGCAAGCAGCATGAGGGTCAGCACATGTGTGTCAGCTCCCCGCCAAATTCTACGGGGTAATGAAGATGGGCCCAGATAGACAGCTGCACAGACAGAGGGCTGTTATCAAAGAGGAATCTCTGAGTTAGGGAGCCCAGAGCTTTTAAAATGCTTGGTACATGTGCCTGGCTTTTATTGTAGAACAAGACACTAACTCTGTCTTGTTCACTGTACAATCATCCTTGAGAAGATATTCTGGAACAAAGGGCAGTCCGTGCCTCGCTCACAAGCCGTGTAGAAATGAAAGGGTCCATAGAGTCCCCGTAGTCTCCCATCATGTTATCCTTTAACGTTTTTATTAAAAAACATTTTTTAAATTGTGTAATTGTTTTAAATTCTATCTTGAGTCCAGAAGCAACAGTCCTATTTGCACTGCCTCCTGGAGGAATGTGTGTCTCTGTGCAGCAAACGGGTCCCAAAAAGGTGTGTGTTTATTTGTCAGGGCTGACAAATATGTGGTTTCTGGGCTCAGGCATTCAGACGTTTTAAGGGAATCTTTCTGACTTGGTGTTTTCCTCTATTACACAAGAACAATAATTTTGCTCTGTGATATTAGCTTGGAATTTAATAATGCTAAAAGACATAAAGATCTGCTGCGAGGACAGAACTATAAATATGCTAAACGTTCTGGCCAGTGTCTGCGTGGCCAGCAAGCCTCCTTCACTGTGATGGAAGCTCATCTATACCATTAACTGACTTTACGTTATCCCACAATTTGCACATTTTCCTCCCGGAGCGTCAGTTTTCCCATGTTACTAATGTACGGACCTCTTCTATTACCTGTCATTTGTACCTTTTTTAAAAATCCATCATCTTCCTTGCATTACTAACAGACTGACCTCCCCTTGCTATTATCCTGCAATTCACACCTCCCCCACCCAAGGCCCCAACTCCATCAGATTTCCCCCGTAGCTACTGAAGTACCGACGTGTCACAATTCGTCCCGCGTTTCTTCCGACTCGTACTCGTTGGTTCAGGAAAGGTGGGGAACCTCTGTGCACGCAGGGCTCAAGGCCAGAGGCTGCTGGGAGCGAGCACTCTGGACCTCCCCGCAGGCCTTCCTCGGCACAGGGCTCCAGTCTGAGCAGGGCAGGGCTCCGGTCTGAGCAGGGCAGGGCGATCGGACGCGATTAAACATGACGAGCTGCGACCCGAGCCGATGGCTCAGTGAATGATGAGAGGAAAATGGCAATTTTATAATCCGTCATTTAAGAAAGCATCAGGTGAGGAAAGTCTATAGCAAGCAGCGTAATTTACATGTAACAGATTCCTTTTTACGACACCCATATGAAAGAGATGCTTTTGCCTATGTTAACAATTTCTCTCCCTTTGCACGACTGCTATTGGCCGCATTTCCTCCGACTGAGCCACTCCGAGGTGAGACTTCCTGCAGAATGTGCCACCTCTGTTGAGTCTAATGTGACAGAGGGTTGGTGAGACGAAAGGAATTAGAGGTAAGAAAATTCCAGATACAAAATGCTGCATGTGGAAGGCACAGAAGGGAGGGTCTAAAACAGTAAGGCACTTCAAACATTTCCAAATGCTTGGAGCACAGTATGCTGCTGGAGCAGATCATAAAAGGCCATCTGAAGGAAGCTGGACATTACACTCACTGTCACTGGCAGCCAGCTGTTCAGGAGCTTTAAGCCGGAGAGCAATGTAGTCACAATTGAAATCATAATAATCTCTCGGACAGCGGTATGGAGCACACGTCAGAATGGAGATGGTATTGAAGGCAGGAAAACCACTGAGCAGGGCACACACTTAGCTGGTGAGATGATGAAGGCGTGTGTTATGGGCTGAACTGTGGTCCCCTAGAACAGCGGTTCTCAACCTTCCTGATGCCGCGACCCTTTCATACAGTTCCTCATGCTGTGGGGACCCCCATAAAATTATTTTCATTGCTACTTCATAACTGTAATGTTGCTACTGTTATGAATCTGAAGACAGTCTCTAAAGAGTTAATTAGGTAAAATGAGGTCACTGGGGTGGGCCCTAATCCAGTATGCCTGGTGTCCTTATAAGAAGAGGAAATTAGGGCACAGACACAAAGAGGGACCACGAGAAGACACAGGACCATCTACAAGCCCAGGACAGAAGCCCCAGGAAAAGCCAGCCCTGCTGACCCCCGGCTCTCAGACGTCTATGTTCCAGAATTCTAAGAAACTAAATGTCTGTTGTTTAAGCCACCGGTAGGTGGTACTTGTTGTGGCAAACTCGTACAGGGTGGTGGTGGGGGAAAACCGGAGACAGACTTGGGTGGCACAGCAGTCAAGATCTGCGTGACCAGGTGATTGCAAGTGGTGAAGAAAAGAAGGTGAGAGGATTCTGGGATGCGTCACTCGGTAGGTGGTGATGTCGTGAACCAAGGAAAGTCACAAGGAAAATGAGAAAGATCAGCCATTGTGAGGTAGCAGACAAAACAAAGTACTCAGGGCATGTTTGAGGGGACAGTGGAGAGGCCCAGAGACGGAAGTGGGAGATGAGGACGGGCGTGGAACTGAGGAAGCAGGACTGAGATAAAGGCGTGCCGCTGGGGCGGTGAGTGAGCTGTCCCAGAGGACGTGCGCCAGTAAGAGGGGGCGGGAGGGAGCACACAGGCGGATGGCAACCCACCAGAGGAGACGGAAAGGGATGGTTGTCGTGGGTGGGACCAGGGACCGGACCCCGGAATGAGTGCTGTCGCAGGCACCAACGGAAAGCACGCTGCAAGGAGGGGTGGTGGGCAGGCCGGAGGCTGAAGAGTGCTCACTGAACCTGACCATTAGGAGACTGTTGGTGAACTCAGCAAAAGCAGTCAGCAGCGCTGTCGGAGGTGAGTGCCACGTGGAGCTGGGAAGTGAAGAGGCCGGGGGTGAGTGGAAAACGGCAGGCACGGAGGAACTCTTGCAAGAAGCTCGGTGAGCTGGAGCTGGAGCTGACGCTCGGTCTGGAGTGGGTTCTATCACTGCCATGGGGCAGTGGTGCCGCTGGCGATGGTGGAGGAGAAGGATGGGGATACGACACCGCTGCCGGAGGCATGTCCTCAGGTCAGAGGGTGCTGCCTCTCTGACGTGTCACCTCTCTAAAACTAAATCACATGGCATCCCTACAATGAGTCACTCCTGCTCCTCTCGGCGAGGGTCGGATTCGGAAGAGAGTAAATTCCTGTTCAAAGCATGCTCACAGGTGCAGGGGCCCCTCTGTGGGCAGCTCCTCAGAGGTTCCTCTGCAACGTGAGGCAGATTATGTTCATTTGCTACTACGAAGAGGTAAGGAGGGTTGGGAAAAGGGGGAAGAGTGAATCAAGGAGGAGGCAGAGAGGAACTTTAGCCCCTGACAGAGCTGTCTGCCATGGCTAAAGTTAGGTGAATTCGGCTTCCTTTCTACACATTTCCTCTCCCACCAGGCTGCAAGTCGCCTGCCCGCAGCATTATGTGTGTTGTAACCCATGGACCCACATGTGCCAGGCACCTAGAAGGAGCTCGAAATGCTGAGTGCAAGTGCTTCCCGGGCTGTATGGAGGTCATGGCCACAGAGCCTGGTCTTGGTGTCCTGAGGCCCAGGTCCTGCTTACAAGGCAAGAAAGAGCCAGTGAGTATCCACGCAGGACGGATGCACCACTCCCGAGACTAGGACAGGCCAGAGAGGGATCTGACATGGAGATGGTCGGAGATCAACTCTCTGGCTAGATGACCAGTACTAATTTTGAGTGATGTCAAGGTTATATGCAGGGAAATAGGACAGAGGTCAAGGAGGGTTTTAAAAGGCAGAATCAAGTAAACTGGATGAGGATAGTATTTAATATATAAAATCTGAAAACAATTCAGAACTAGATGGCTATGAAATGTTTGTGTGGGCTTAAGGTACACGTTATCGTATTTCATTGATTCTTAGGACACCTTACCCACAATTTAAAGCCTCTAAAACTATGATGCCTCTGACAGTCCCTGGTATCTCAGCATTGTGTCACAGTTTAACGAGCAGTGATTTTTTCTTTCATTAGTAGTACATAAGATGATGGTACCCTGAAATCAATGGTGTCTCGGACTTGACAATGTAGTATTGTACTCTCTAGAAAATGTCATGGCACTTGTTTTGATCTGCTGCTTTAATTCAAAGTCGTTAGCTTTAGGAATGGATAAATTCTAGGGTTGCTGAGGATAGGCCATTGTGGACATTACTCATTCACAGGAATGCCTGGAGTTGGAGCCAACTCAATGGCATGTAACACAAACAAATTTTAAGTGCTATTTCAAAAACAGAGTGTCTCAAAAAGTACCCCTTCATATATTAAGTCATATACTAAGTAACTACTTTGAGAACCATCTGTGCACTTAATTTACCACTCTCAAAACAATGACCAGTAAGAACTCTAATTGGCAGAAAGCACTGTTATGCTGTATTATGAGTAATGACATCCAGGTCCCAAAACTCAATAATAAAAAGAGCCTGACTATCATTTTTTGTTCAGTTGCTTCTATGTTTGTAAGTAAGTTTGTGCTTTTGTTCAAAGACTGTGGAATGCCGATGACTTACTACATGGGTGGGGGAAAAAGACTTAGAGTTGCCTTTATCTCCAAAGACAAGAAAAATTCTAGCTTGCAGTTGGGACATACTAAAAGATGGTTCCAAAGAATATTCTGAGACAGTAGTCTTTTACCAAATGAACCCTGTGGTAACTGTGGTGTTTGGCATTTGTACTGCTTTCAGTGTTTACAAGTCAAATCTAAATTCATATTGGAAATGCGTTCTGTTTTCACTGCTGAGTATGGGATGAATCAATTTATTTGCTTATTTTTAAATGTGTCTACTGGCCTTTAGAAGCTATTATTTACATAAAGGTATTTCTGAACTTTACGAACATGTTGGATGCTACCTATTGTCCAAATATTTTAAATAAAGTATTAGATATGAACAAAGCAACAATCTATACCAAAATAAGAAAGATGGATATCTTTCCCAAATGCCTTCCTAAATCATATTTTTAAAATAATCACTTTCACAGCTTTGTTTTTATTACACTGAATTAAAATGTTTTCTTGAAACATTAAAACATGAATTTCTAGATCTAGTTTCAATGCTTTTATATATAAAGTATATTTTTGATAGCAATAATATATCTATTTTGGGCAGTTATTATAATGGCTATTATTTCAAGTCAGTATCTAAGTGTTTTTTTTTTTTTAATTGACGTAAGAGACATTAGCAAATGTGAATATTTATCTCAACCTTCTTTGAGGTCTAAATTCATTTTTCATCTGGGCTTTACTCAATTTTCACCTTGTATCCAATTACTTCACAAGACGTGTATCTTCCTTTAATTGGTTTTTGTACTTTCTTTTTCATTCTTCTTTAAAAACAAAATTGCCTGTTGCTAAGCAATGTGTATAGCATTAGACATACATCATTACCTTTGGACGCCGTCCGCCTGGTGCCATTTTCCTCTATTCCTTTACCTCATCTGAACTGACCTACCCTGCACTTTCCCAGTTCTTCTGACCGTTCTCTTTGCTAAAACATGCTCCCCCATCTTCCTACCCTTTGTTCATTACCCAAGAGCTGTTGTATTCAACATTTAGCCCCATTTTTTTCTATTCTCCATTGTTTTTGTTCAGCGCTGGTGGACAGACTCCTATCATATGACTACTTTTATTTTTAGTCCACTCTCTTTATCTTACTTCTTTCGTTTGTATTTAAAGACATTAACAAGACACTTCTTTTATGTAATTTAGGTCACTTCCCATTATTTTCCTGTTACTACTTCTGCTGTTCCAAATGTTGGTTTCTTTCAGTACTGTAACACTTGTTAGCGATCTCCTCTCATCTCATTATTTACTTTAGTATTTATCATATTAACTATGGTAATCCTATAAAATTATATCACTTACTCAAGTTTTGTTTGTTCTTTTTTTATTTTTTTTTTTACCATGCATTTATTTAGCTATGGTAAGGTGCCCCCCACCCCTGCCACAAAAAAGTTTCCACAAAAAAACCAAGCATCAAAACAAAACAAAACAAAAAATACTTCACTTACTTACAAATATATACCACAACTGTCTTTTAAAAAACACCTGAACAAATATTTTTGAAGAACACAAAGAGCACCCTTCACCTGCATCGAACCTCCTCTGTAGACTACCTTGTGGTGCTAGGCTCACAGCGGCTCTGGCTCCTCTTCCTGTTCTCTTAGACAATGATTTTCAAGACGAGTGCAGACGGCTTCTCATTCAGGGTCACCTGACACTCAGCGTCACTCACTCTGGCCATAGCCATACGCAGTTTTGCTTTCTCTAATTACAAAAAGAGGACCGTGATGATTCTTCCCCTCTTACAACACAGGAACGTTACAGAATTACAGGAGAATTTTAAGCAAAATTCATTCTATGTAAACTCTCTGGAACAAAATTGTTCAATCAGAAAGGTCAGACGTGTATGGGTGCATGTATTAGTAAGTGTATATATTTTCTTTTCACGTCTGGCCTATTAATAATGTTTCAGTTTCCATTTAGTTTAAATTTTGCAAGTATAGCTTTTTATTATTTACTGTATGAATCCTTTCTCTTGAACACTAAAGTACACAGCCAGGTGAAGGGCTCAAATTCACTGACCTCATATGCAAAGGTAGGTTCTGACAGTATTTCAAATTTCCCGTAAACTGAGAATTTGCTTCCATTTTTCTTTTCTTTTGAAGGTGATTTATATTAAGTTGAACAATAATAATGGAAACTAAATAATAAAATGAAAACAAAGTTCATTATTTAAAAGAAAACAAATGATAAAAATGTGCCAGGTATGTCTGCAAACTCTATGGCTTATTGAGAGTACAGTACAGGCTTTAGGATTGGTCGGCCTGGTAATCTTGGCTATTTCGCTAAAATGAAAAGTAATATTACTAATGGGGCAATAGAACATAGTGGTTAAGAATATGAACTCAAAAATTTATAAGGAAATGCTGTAAGTTAAGAACAGTCAAAAAAATGTTGAAGAAATTACAAAGCTCTAGGACTTACACTACTAGATGTCAAGACTTATTATAAAGTCCTGTAACTAAGAAAGCATGGTATTGGCACAGGATGGACAAACAGACTAATGCGAAGTAACAGGAAGTCCAGGGAAGAGCTGAGGTTACAGTCTCTCAAGTCCAAAGGCAGCCTAGAGGCAGGATTCCTTCCTCCGGGGAGGAGCAGGGATCTCAAGTCTTTTCTCTTAACGGCATTTAACTAATCAGAAGGCCACTGCATTATGGAGGTTACTCTGCTCTACTCAAGATCTAATGATTTAAATGTTAACCACATCTTAAAAATATCTTCACAGCAACGTTCTACACTCATGTTTGATCAAAAACTAGGTACCATGGCCTAGCAAAGTTCACACTTAAAAGCAACCACCACACTTGCATTAGGCAAAGAGTTCTAAGATAAGATTTTTAAAAACTAAAGCATGAGTCATAAAAACTGATAAGTTAGATTTCATCAAAATAAAAAACTTCTGTCTCTAAAAGAAAGTGTTAAGAAAATGAAAATAAAAACTCACAGATTGGAACCTGTATCTCGAATATCTAAAACTCTTACAACTCAGTACTTAAAAAAATTAAATAAAAATATGGGCAAAAGATTTGAACATTCACTTAATTATAAGAGATATGGATGGCAAACAAGGACAGGAGACAATTATTTAAGTCAGTCATTAGGGAAGTACAAATTTAAAAACACAATGAGATACCACTCACTATTCACCAATCACAAATGGCTAAAAACAAAAACAAAATAAAATAATTAACAATACCAGCAACAATGAGCAACAACTGGTAGTCTCATATTTTGCAAGTAAGAATGCAATATGGTACAGGCACTTCAGAAAAAAATGTTTGCCAGTTTCTTGTATAATTAAAACATACATCTACCATGTAATACAGAAATAACACTTATTATCCCAAAAGAAATGAAGACAAATATCCACACAAAAACTTGAACACAAGTATTTATAGCAGCATTATTCATAATTGGCCCAAACTAGAAACAACCCAAATGTCCAACTGGTGAACAGATAAACAATCTATGGTACATCAATATGATAGACTACAACTCAGCAGTCAAAGCAAACCAACCACTCAGACATGCAACGACACAGATGAATTTCAAATGCTTTTATGCGAAGTAAAGGAAGCCCAAGATCAAGGATCACAAACTATATGATTCCATTTATGTGACATTCTGGAAAAGGCAACAACAATATAAGGATGGAAATAAGATTAGTGGTGCCAGATCCGGGAGCAGAGGGAGGAAATTGGAAGGGACAGAAACATTTTATATGCTGATTGTGGTGCTACTTACACACTGTATATATTTGTTAAAACTCATTATGACTGTATACCTATTAATGGAGAATTCTATGAAATGCAAATTATATCTCATTAAACCTAATTTTAAAATATTGTCAGTGAAAATAAAAAAGATGAAAAAATAGTACATTAAGATTAAACTCAGTTGAGGAAGAAAATAGAAATGAGTTCAAAAGAAAAGATGTAAGACTTCAAATTGTTAAAGAAGAATTTTTTCACATCATTTTAAATGCTTGTTCACACATTTTTGAATGAAAAATGATAAGTGTCAAATCAGTATGGTATTTAGATTCTACTGGATACATTCAGGAGTAATATAACAGTTTCATTTTTAAATGTCAATATTTATAATACACTGGAAAATTATATGCTTTGCAACCATTTAAACTTACTTCAAACTATCTTAGCTATCAAGCTAAAAATGCACAAGGAACTATACAGTTTTTAAGAATCCCTTTAGAAAAATATAAGACCACTACTCTAGAACACAGCTTCCCAAAACTTTGCCACAGATGTTTTACAGGTGTGGCAAGAAAATGAGCCTCAAAGTCTCTTGAGCATGCAGGCAGTTTGCTATCAGCCAAAAGCAACTTGTCTGTTTACCTAAATGTGCTTTATAAATACTCTCATCAGTATATGGGTGCAACAAGGTGAAAAGGACTGTAAAGCACTACCTTCAAGAAATTCTTGCACATACGTACAAACAGAAAAGGACAAGAAAACTTGGGGCAGCAGTAATTGAAACAGCAAATACTTGAAGACAACTTAAATGTCCATCCACAGGCAACAAGATAAATAAAATGGAGAATTATCTTTCAATGAGGTTTTACATAGCAATGAAAAATGAATGAACTATAAGTGCTATCATTATGCATCATTATGAATGCATCTCAAAAACTGTTATGTTAGGTGGGGAAATAAATCAAGGTCCTGGTCATGAACAATACGATAACATATATGTAACATCTGAAAACATGCAAAACAAGGTAACAGACTGTTGATGAATAAATATCTATGCAGTCATAGTAAAACACACACAAGACTGATAAATACCTAAATATAGATCACCACAGTTCTCTAGGCAGAGTTTAAGAAATTAGGGAAGGAGGCAGAGGGGTTTTCAACTCTGTAGGTAAAATTTAATTTCTTTAAAAAACTGAAGTAAATATGGCAAATGTTAAGACTGGATAAAGCTAGGTAGTTGAAACGCAAGTGTTACATCACACTTATATAACTATCTATATTTTTGTGTGTTTAAAATATTTCCAATGGACACAAAAAGATAAAAGTATGTATTTGTTATCTTGAAATTTGGCAGGAACCATGGTTTATTGTAGAGTTGATGACTTATGGCAGAAACACAATTCACAGAGCCCAAAGAATCAGAAAATTTAAGCCTAGAGATTAAATATATACATTACTGACTTTTTAGTTAGCTAGTTATTGGAACCTACACCCACGGTCAGTCTGGACACCCTCTTCAAGTTCTAAGAAACCCAAAGAATATCTGATACATTTGAATCATTAAAGATCAAATATCATGGCTAACATAAATAATTTATTTTGTTGGCAGTCTTTAATAAATTAATTCACTGATTCATTCAACGAGAACTAAATGACCACATGCCTCGTGCTAACCTGAACATCCAGAGATAATTAAGATGGAAGAGGTTACATCACTGCATTCATGAAGCGTTAGAGTCAAGTGTGAGAAACGGGCAAGAAGCAAACAAAGACGAAAGACCATCTCAGAGACTGATGAGTGCCATGAAGGATACAAAACTGGGTAGCAGAGATTTACTGTTGGGGACAGGGAAATAGGATGAAGTCACTTGAGACAGGAGGGGCCTCTCTGATGATGCAATATCTAAACAGGCAACCAAAAATGCAAAGACCCGGAATAGAAGGCAGCAAATGTCTCAAACAACTCGATGCTCAGGACGCCATAAGCATAATGAATTGGACATAAGCTTTCTTAAGCCTCTAGAAATGTAAGGACATGTGTCATCATACCTGTTGTTTGAAAGTTTTACAATTCTTCTTAAAAATGTAAAAGTAGAAATAACTGGTTTTCTATCCATGAACATTTAAATAAGTATCACACTTCAGTCATACAGCATGTCTTCTTATGTGGTACTTAACTAAAAGCAGTGTTGTACTGAAATAAAATAACACTGAAAATAAAATAACAAGGACTCCTTAAGGTATTTACTGAATGACACTGGCAAAAATCCATCTTTTTCTAACACAGGTACCAGCCGTTTAGAAAAGACAATAGACTGTAAATACATTCTTGGGAACAGGTGTTAATGGAGTAAAGCTTAGACAGGGATCAAAACAGGTGACTATGAACAGTAAATACGCACCTGTATTGTATTTCAGCACGTGTTAATACTCAAACGTTTCTTGAAGCTATAATGTATTTTCTTGAGAATGTAGTAAATGGTTAATCTCTTCATTTCAATCAGAAAAAAACAAATCTAAAAAAATCTAATAGAGAGTCAAACGCTATCAGCTATTTAAGTTACCATCTCTATCCCAGATGGCCATCTAGAAGCATTTGAAGACCATTTCCTAAGTCACTGCCCAATATACTGAGGTAGATTGTATGGCTAACACAATGGTGAAAGTTAAAGGAAGGAAATAAAACAGAAAATGATGTCCTATCTTTGTTTATAAACATGGTGCAGTGATGGTATCTTCTGTGTCTGCAGTTCTAACTCCTGTGTCTCAGAAGGGACCAAAAGGAGGCAAAGAAGGAATAGCAGCACTAAATTGTGGTCAAAGAACAGATAAGCCTTCTGGAGGAAGATGGAAATAAACAATTCAGATCCTCGAATCTAGAAACGGAAAGACTGAGACAACCCTATGGAGACAAGGAAAGGTTTGTATACAAAAATCACAATTTTCCAAACTTGAAAATTAGGAGCCCTTGAAACAACACTGAAGATTAGAGGAAGTTATATGGAGACAATGTCTTGTATGGAAACGTATGAAACTTCTTAACCATGAAGTGGGACAAAATGAAAAAAGAAAAAAACTACCTATAAAGCATTTGATAAATCATAGATTCTGAAGTCTGAGTTTGAATCCTGATTTACTATTTACTAGCTGTGCAACCTTGGAAAACTTTCTTAACCTCTCTGTGTCTCTGTTCTTCATCTACAGAATGGTTGTTGTGAGGATAAAATAAAGAGCAGTGCTTGCCACATAGTAAGTGACTGAAAAATTTCAATCATAACTCCACTGTGCACGTAAGAGCTCACATAGCAGGCCTGACTATCCTGTCGACAAGGATGGCCCTTAGCTGGCATCTGGGAACTTGAATTTCTGGAAGGTTCCCACCAACATTAACTCGTAAGAATTAACCACTGTGCCTAAGACTGTTACACACCCGCTTTCCTTCTGGGCATCTGGAATTTTGGTACATGCCAGGATGAGCATCCCACATAAAAACCCTGGGCGAGGTCTCTAATGAGCTTCCGTGCTGGCAACATTTCACGTGCGTTGTTCTTATTGGAGGAAGTGAGCACATCCTGTGTGGCTTTCCTGAGAGAAGGTCCTTGTAAGCGTGCACCCGATTTCCCCTGGACTGTACCCATGTGCCTGTGCCTTTGTTAATTTTGCTTCATATCATTTGCTATGACAAATTGTAGCATTAAATGCAATTATATGTATGCTGAGTCCTTCCAACAAATCACCAAACCGTGTGGTGGTCTTGGGGACCCAGCAACACACTCAGACGTAGTTAATTATTATATATTTGGTAAAAATACAGTAAAAACTGCATTTTAATAAATCTTGAAGTCAAGTTCAGGAAAAGTGATAATACCTTGATAAAAACAAGAAACACTATGTAGTTTCTTCTCATAAATAATGGATGAAATAAAAAAGTTGAGATTCAATAGTGTATTCATTAAAATTATATCACTGTTTCCTGATAATATGCTTTCATGTCACATGAAAATAAATATTTAGTGACGCCTTTAAATGATATTCCAGAGAAAAACAGTAAGTAGGCATATCCTTCAAACAGCAATAGAAGATACAGCACAGCTAAAATGCCAGAATCACTGAACTTTAGAAATGAGTCACTAATTTTATACATTTTCTACATCTCTTATAAATGAGTAGCCTTTTCCAATGCTTAATAAATCTCATGTTCTGCCCAATCTCAAAAGAGAATTTAGAAGAAAAAGTTTGAGAGAAAAAGTACTTAATAATTCATGTGAGTGTCTCTTTTGGGATTGTCAGTCAGTTCCCCCACTGGGGGAAAAAAATGCTGGATAAGACACTAAGACAAAAGTACCTTAAAGGCACTGAGCTGAAAACAGAACAAAGCCACACTCTTGGGGTAGGTCAAGCCCAGAGAGGTTAGTGGGCAGTCGGCATCCCAAGGCCACTTCTGCCCCGAGGGTGTGGGACCGTGCCCACATTGGAGCTTTGGTCTGCTGGCTTCATGGGAGAAGAGGCCAGGAGTCAAAGATTCTGGGCTTGGCCAACATAGATCATTTGGTGAGCAAATTAACACAAATGATGTGGAAATATTATTTGGCATTTGAGTATTGTGGCACTATCTAAGTAAGGATTTGTATACATTATATATAACCCAGGAATTCCACTCCAAGAGAAACACTGCACATGGGCACCAGGAGTTATGATCAAGATTGTTTGTACAGCATTACCAGTAACAGCAAAAAGAAACAGAATTGGGGAGAAAGAAAACTAAATGCCTATCAACAGGAGAATAGATAAATTACAGTAATGTCACACAATGGAATGTGGTACACTCCATTATACTTGTATATAAAACAGATAAATATTGGAAACATTACTGAGTGAAAAAAAGTAACTCACAAAAGGCTACAGACATTTGACACATTTATATAGTTTTAAAATGAAAAGGATTAGACATTAAGGAAATATGTAGATATACACATGTATATGTGTGCATGTGTATGGATGCATGTTTGCATCTATGTATTTTTAAAGCAGGGAAATTATAATCTCTGAATTCGAGACAGTGATTCCTAAGGGAGGAAAGCAGGAAGATAGGATGGAGGAGCACGTGGGTATATGTGAGTAAATGGTAATATTTTAATTCTTGGATTAAATGTACTCATTGTAATGTTAAATATGCTAATAGATAAACAAATAGTAGCCATGCATGAAAAAATTATATTTCAAAAATTACACACATTTACAAATTTACATCTTGTTATAATCTGATTCAAACTATTGTACCATAGTTTTAATTTATGCAAACATTAATATGCCATTTTGGAATAATTTACCATAACATTTAACTTATTTAACTTGTATTTAACAATACAACCTATTGGAAAGACTAGCACGTAAACACCAGTCAAAAATGAGGAAGGAAAAGTGTATCTATTACTTCCATAAAACTTATGGAAGTAGGATAAGCATTCCTTCAGTATTAAGAAACTACAAAGATACCAGTAACAAAAAGCCAAATGCACTAAAACCTATTGGTCAAGGACATCTAGCTGTAAAGGTACACTATTTTATTAGTTATAAAAATAGTAAATAAAGCTATGATTCCATTTGCCACAGACTGAAAGTTTGGCTCCTCCCAAATCCATAGAAAGCTAATCTCCAGTGTGATAGTATTTGGAGGTGGAGACTTTGGGGGCTGCTGAGTGGCCTTATAAAAGGGGCCCAGAGAGCTCTCCTGCCTCTTCCACCAAGTGAGGACATCACCAAGAAGATGGCTATGAACTTGGTAGTGGGCCCTCACTGGACACCGAATCTGGCAGCACCCAGAGGTCTTGGACTTCTAACTTCTAGAACTATGAGAAACACATTTCTGTTGCATAAGCACCTAGTCTGTGGTCTCCTGTTTCAGCAGCACGAACGCAACAGACAGCACACTGTGCCAGAGTTCAGAGGCCTGGGTCCTAATCTTAATCTATGCCCGCCTTGGTGTGTGACCTTGGGTGGGTCATTTGACCTCACGTGTAAAATAAGAGACTGTACCAACTGCTCTTTAAGGATTTTTTTATTGATGAAAGCCTATGACCCTGTAAGAAACTATTCTTATCAAGAATTAGCAAAATCATGATGCGATTCCCTTATACAAGTAGCATGATATGTAATTTAGTACTTGAATGTCTTTCAATGATAACAATGTCCACAAGCTCTGAGGAAAGAAGAAAGCATCAACACAGCAATACCAGGGGGCAAGTTAAAATGGAAAAGTCTTATCACACATAAGACAGTTTCCAAGTGGTAGATAAATTTGATTTTGGGTAGATCAGAGATATTTTGTGGTAGAGCCTTTTCATGTCACTACATTGAGGCAAAAACTCATAATTTAAGCATTATGGTTTAAACATTAAGCATTAAATTCTATAATGTCAACGAATTTGAAAAGTAGGATAAATCTTGCAGAAATATTGTTCAAACTTCCTATATAGGAAAAAAACTGTTAGCAGTTGTTCAAAGATAATAAGAACATTTCAACAGGAAGAAAATCACAAGACAGACCCTATTAGCATGTTCAAGTGATAGTTCACACATTCTCTGCATAATTTGAGACTTTGGACATGTCAAAGAGTCCTATACTTTCTCTTTTTTAAAGTTATAAATAAAATACCAAATGAAGTTTCCAAATCACTTATATATTTTATGGATATATAAACATATATATAGCAGATATTTATCAAAAGGTATCCTGTTTTAAAATATGAAAAGTCAAGACACAAATAGGTGAAGATGTTTTTGTGAATCACAAATGAAAAAGGACTAGTATCTAGAATATATAAAGAACCCCTATAAATCAATATAAAAGACAGATAACTCAATATTTTCATATGGGCCAATAATAGGAATCATAGGAATTTGATAAAACTGGAAACCCAAATGACTAGCAGACATGATGCTGAACTTTCCTAGTAATCGGGGAAATTACCCAGCAGACTGGCAAAAGGTAAAGCATGTGATGATGATAAGGGTTGAGGAGAACACGGATGGAAAAGAATCCTGGTGCACCGGTAAGTGAGGATGTGGAAGAGCACCGGGAAGCAGGGCAGGCTGCAGCTGCGCACTGGCTATGTGTGCCGGCAGAACCTCTCCTGTTTGTGGACAAGGACATTCACTACAGCATGATTTGCAGTAACGACAAAAGGGTCCATCAACAGGAGAACGGATATATAAGTGATGGGATACTTACAGAATGGGGAAAATGTTCTAGGAAAAACGTTCCTTTTCCTGTCTTACTATTTCCACGCAGCGGAACCTCTCCCAGAGTAAACACTCCCAGTCTCTCCCGCCACCTCCGCATTCACTCCTTCTAGTCAAGTGACTTAGCTGAGCGGTGCCCCCGCCCTTCCTTTGCTCTGCAACAGCCACCTGAGTGTTGGGTCTTACACAGTGCTCCGCTCCCCAGTGCCACAGGGGCCACCCTCTTCGGGGGAGTACCAGGCAAACTACACAGCCTGTGACTGGAAGAATAAACCTATTAAATTCACGCCTCGTTTAGCAGGCCCATCGCTCCAACAGAGCTGTATCACAAACAAGGCTGATTTTTATCTGCTACTCCCTAACCCTCGTGTCTATTTCTCAATTCATTCCAGATGGTAAAAGAGGGTGCTAGTTATTGTGCCCCCTAAGCCCCAACAGAACACTGTACAGCAGGAAAAATGAAGATACTTGCATAAACATGGATAGGTTTAAAATGTCGTAAGAGAAAAAGCAATTTACGTTTATGGGAGGTTTAAAAATATACACAACAACACTACATATTATTTAAAATACATAAATCTATGTCATAAAATACAAAGATACACATGAATGATTTTACAAATTCAGGACAGTGACTCTCTCTGGGGCAGAGGAAGGGAAAGGCAATCGGGCAGGGCTGCCCATGGGGCTTCAACCATGTTTGGAATGGAATGTTCTGATGCTTAACCTGGGAGGAACGTACGTGGATGTCCCCATCTCAAATATTTCATTTACACACACACACACACACACACACACACACACGTACAGAAAAGGAGCAGAGCTGACAGAGCTATGAGAGCTATATGCCCTATCACAGTCGGGCCCTGTCAGCTCTTGTCCAGAACCCCCGGAGCAAGGCCAATGTGAAGAGGCACAGGCCCTGCCTGGAGATGGTACTAAATGGAGCACTGGCACCGACAGTTTTTTATTCTAAATAGGAGGGAAACCTATTCAACCACAGAATCAAAGAGTTAGGAAGAATAAAGCAAAACATGCATCCAAAGAGTGGAATTAGTAGCAGAAACCAGGGAAAGGCTTCTATAACTTACTTTTAGCAGAATGAAATCTAAACTATTGTCATTTTTTTTAAATAACAAAATCTTCTTGTTAATTATCTCTGAAGGAAGAGTCAATAAGTGCTCTTAGTAATGCATTTCAGTGTCTTAGAAATCACTAGAAATCAGTCTATTTAGGACTATACATGATCTGAAGACACAGAGAAAGGAGGCGGTCTATATTAGTTCCTGATTCCATCGTCTAAATCAAACACCCTGAGTCATAACCATAATAATAGTACAGAATTTACAATCTGTGTTGCTTCATTCAAAAGAATATATACTTTAAAACTTTTGTGCATTTTACTGAATAGTTAATTTTTAACAACTTCCTCCAGAAGAGGGATACTCCAGTGATAAACCCTTTTTGGAGAGATGTATATGCAAGCCTCAAAATCATTTTTTCAGGTCTTGTGTCTCCTAGGAAAAGAAACAAATGGAGACTACATTAATACTACAAATCACTGACATTTAGATTAGATATGTGGTCTTTAATATCAGCTCACAATTTGTAATTGAATAAATAAGATGTTAGAAAAAGTAGCTGATCCCTGATTGAAATAATAGATACAATCCAGAAAAGTTGCTTTCCAAAGAAAATCTATCACATTTTCTGCTGCATTCATCTGTAACAGCAGGGTGGACTCATCAATTTCTTGGGCCCAGCGTGGACTCAGAAAATACCTGTTGAACTTCACAATTTAACTGGTAATTGGAAATAAGCACGGGGAGATGGTGGGGATCCCAAAAAAAATACTACAACCCACTAGCATGACTCTGTATATCCAGAATGCTCAGAAAATGAGCACATCTTGAGGACCCTAATGCCTTTTATCTCACTGTTTATAAGGTCTGCAACCTTACAGAAGTTTACATAAATAATATTAATACAACATATGATATATACACCATAACAAATATAATACAAAATATAATAAATTGAATATGGGTGGCATCCATGAATAAATGCATCATCATACCCCTATCTACCTTTCAAATCTCACCTCAGCTCGTCCTCTCACCCGTTACAATCCAGTCTTTCTGGTTTTCTTTTCATTTCTCAATCCTGCCAAGCATGGACAGAGCCTGCTTCTCCTCTTTCTGGGTGGCTCTTCACCCAGACACAAACGTCACCCCTCAAAAACGCCTCCCCTCGCCCACCCACCCCATCCACAAGTGCCCCTCTGCGCCGTGCTTCTCCCGTTGGCTCCCGTTGCTGCCCTACCCACAGTTAGCCCGTTCACTCAGTCACTGCCGGCCTCTTACCCCTGAACTGAGAGCTCCTGGACAGCGGAGACCGCGGCGGCTTCGTTCAGAGCCCCACCCCCAGCAGCCAGTAAGGTACCACTTACTGAATGAATGAATGAATATATGCCTGCCCAATTTAAAATTCCTCACTTTCAAGGCTCCTAAGAGTATAGCAAATGCATTCCCTAGTTTAGCCAACTCAAAACCTTTCATACTGGATTTACTTAAAAATGGGGGGAGAAGAAAATAGAATACTTACAATGAGTATTAGAGACAGCCGATGTCACTGAGAAGATCGCTGAAGTAAATGCCGTTATTTAATTTACATATTTTAATCGCACTGATCCAATCCATTAAAACTAAAAATAAATCCTTTCACTATTTTTATACTAGGCACTAATTTAATTATATTCTGTTACTAAAGCTATTACATTATTTTCTATCCAAATTACCATGCACTTTTCCAGCCATGATAGGAGCTATCTCAATATGTCGCAGGTATTCTTGTAGTCTGAGAAATAGCAAGAGGTGAAATGCAGTATGAACATATTACTGAATAAAATGCCTATGAAATGGGATTCCTTCCCTCCGTCGGAAAAAGGAGCCAGAAGACATTAGGTCAGTCGTTAGAACTAAAAGCCCCACGAACAGAGCCGCGTATGTGTTATGCATTAATCTGATGTACCCAGTCTGCTAGAATTTGAATAACGCTGTTTTACTGAATACACATTTAAAGGAGAAAGCTATGCCTTAAAAAAAAAATTCAAGAATCATTCAAACACAATTTTACTGGCACAGTTTCCAAGTCTGTCATGAGGTATTTTGTCTTAAGTTAAATGTAAAACTCCTCATTTTTCAAGCTGACCTGCTACAACTAATAGGTTTTAAAATGATGAACAACCCCAGAACCATAAAAAATATTCCACTTTTATAAAACCAAAGATCCTTCTGTCTGAAATGAAGTTTCATTTTTAAAACTATGCATTTCAAAGAAGAAGAAGAAGAAAAAAAAAAAAAAGCACATACTCTCCTGGAAGCCATCGTCATTTTCCATGAAAGAAAATGTTACCAGGATACAGCAGTAGCACAGAAGTGAAATATACACTGTCAAATACAGGCTGTCTTGCTATTTGGCAAACAACAGAGCTTGTTTCCATGTAATGGGTAGGAGAGAAAGGGAGGGAAAATTCCAAGTGTTTACAAACCAAGAATATAAGGTTGTTTTTTTTTTTTTCTTAAACTTAAGACTTGTGAAAATATGAGCATTTTAAAAATCTATGTTCGCTTTGGATTATCACCAGGAAATTATAAAAGATAAACCAGAATTACAGTATTAGAGCATGCAAATAATCACAATTTATTATCTACTTTCAAGACCATTTCTATAGAAATGCAGAACTTTAAAATGCATTCACTTGTTAAAAAGCGTCCCAAACAAACCACATCTCCTGTTTGCACAGAGTGGGACAACTCGGCAGATGATGGGGCAAACGGCAAGGCTTCAGGTGGGATCCTTTGGGGACGGGGGAGATTCCCCAGATGACCCTCAGGTCTTATGATCTGCTACTTTATGGTATGGTCTCTGGTCTAAGGAAATCACAAGATCAACTCAGATTCAGAGTGGAAAAATAAATTCCACCTCTTGTTGGGAGGAGGGCCAAGCCACTGTGCAAAGGGGCTTAACCACAGCAATGAGGAATTGTACCATCTTTACAAACAACCTATCACCACAATCTGTGAATGAGTATGGTTCTTTTCCAGTGAAGTGGGTCTCTGAATGCAGAAGGTTTGGGGGATTAATATGAACGCTTTTAACTTAATGAGTTCAACGTGAGAGATTTACTACAGTTATTATTAAAATTTCTATCTTCATACATGCACACGGGGCATGGAAACCTGCACTTGTACATGTACAGCAACATTCTGGAACTGGTGAGGAGTCTAGTCCCTACCCCTAAGCACCACAGAGTGGCAGATCACAGACAGGAAGTGCTACAGAGCAATGCAAGGCAGGCACCCCGTGCTTAGCGCAAAATGAGGCACTGAGTGGATCATCACAAGTGCTGAGAAGAGCGGATGGTCACTGAGGAATGAACTGATCAGTACGTGTAAGGAGGGGACCTGATCTCACCCTGAGGAAGGGGCAGGGCTCATACAGCAGGGTATGGTGGAAGGTACATCCCAGAAAGGAGTTATGGTGCATATGGAAAAAGGGCCCGATGTGTTTAGGTAACCAGCTCATCAGGAGAGAAGTTAGAAGAACCTAAGAGGAGCATGGGAGCCAGAGGTAACCGACCTTGAATACGGAGTAAGGAGTCTGGCCTTTGGCCTATACTCTTAGGTGTGAGGCTTAGCCACCTGGACTAAGGTGACGAGAAGAGGGATGACAGCAGAAAGACACTGAACAAGCAAAGGGACCTGGTGATTGAACACATTAGAGCAAAGACAGGGAAGAAAAAAATCAATGATGACTGCAAGAATAAATCGGAGAAAACCATGGTATCACCGACAGAAATAGCAGAAGAGCTGACTTGAGGACAAGGATAATGACTTTCACCTTAAATATGATGAACTGAAAGTGACAATAAGCAACTTGAAACATGCTCAGTCATTTATTAACTGTGTGACTTTGGGAACATTATTGAACCTCTCTAAGCTCAGTTTTCTTATCTGTAAAATAGGAATAATAACAGTGCACAACTCATTTGATTATTATGAGATTGAAATAATGGCAATACCTGGCATTCATTAAAGCACTAAAAATAATAACAGGTACTTTTGCCATCATCGTTAGTCAATTTATCATTTGACAAATAGCCCAATAACTCTTTCTTGTCACATGAACTCATGACTATCTGATAAACCTCTTATCAGGTCTCTCTCTCTCTCTTTTTTTTCTTCTCAATACAACAGATAATTTAAAACATTCTATTCTAATGGCAGTCCTTATAAATTTTCCACAGCGTTTGAGTCTGGGCAATTTATAACCTGGAGCAGGCTCCAATTCTTTGACAAATTTATCACTGCAAACCATTAAAACTAGTATGTCAGCTGACCCTTCTGGATTAGATGTGAACATTAGACAGCTAAGGTTTTTCTTAAAGCACAACCCAGTAGGTTTAAATGTCGCTTCTTTACACTGAAAAAAATTGAAAGAAAAATACTGTACGTGATTTACTAATAATTTGTAACCTGTTAAGGGATTTCTTTGAGATGAAATGTTTCTGCTTTGCTTTGTTGGTTTTGATACAAAAATAAAGTTAAATAGTATAAGATTCTATAGTAATAATGTAGGCACAAATGGAGAACTGAACTGAGAGAAGGTAAATCCCAGGTAAGTCTGAGAATTTAACACTGTGATTATTAGCAATACTGGGAAGTGATAAACACAAATATTTGTCATGCACACAGTAGGTGGTTAATAAACATTTGTTAAATAAAGCTGAATGAAACTGATGACCCCAGATTATTTGCTTTTTCTTCTTCATTTCTTGCCATTAGATCACATGTGTGATTAGTTATAATTTTCTTTAAAGAGTAAGTAGACAAGAGGTACGGAAACAGACTTAAGGCATTTAAAGCTGGAAGTCCTATAGAGGAGGCGGCCACCCCCTGCTGAGTCGGTTCCCCCCCCAACACAGGATCCCAGCCTGAGCACAGACCCACAGCCCCGTGCACGTAGCACTACCCCACGATGAGGAGGAAAGATCTGTGGGGAAACTCAAGCCAGCTCAACGGCTGATTTGTGTGAAGGTCCAGCAAAAGGTTGAGATGAGTAGCTAGATCCTGAGAAACGTGGACTTCAATTATTTAAAACATAAATGTTACCCATTACGATGTTTAAAGCGTTCATGACAGTCTAAAATACGATTTTCCCCCTGCCATTAACGTAGCCGCATTTACAGTATGGCAATATGAGGTTTTTTGATATTTTTATCAAAAGACTTTTATGACCAAATTGTCAGAAATCAGGGGGAAAAATGTACAATTCAGCTAGTGTTTTCATATATCCACAGCCTTAGGTCTATGAAAAGGGCTATAGCCATAGATTATATAGCTCTATTTTTGACTGTGAAAATTTATAGGCTGTCTAGATCTTTATTCTACTGAAATTGAACTGGAACAGGCCCTTAAATAAAATGATTCTTTCGAAATCTGTAAACTGCAGTAGATCTGACTGATACAAATTCAGAATGCCTTTCGTGGGTCCACATGGGAGGGATAGGAAAAGGAGAGGCTGAGTCTCCCTTGCACGGGAGGTGTGCTTGTCTGTGTCAATGTGATCTTAGCCACGCTGCTCAGTCATGCTGTGCCTCAGTCTCCTCATTTGTAAAATGGGAGTGATGACGGTAACCACTTCAGGGTGGCTGTGTTGATCCAACAAGTTGAGACAAGCCAGCACTTAGAACAGGGCTCAGCACACAGCAGGCACTAGAGGTGTCAGCCACTTTGATCCCTCCCTCGCATCCACTTAAGCACTAGCTTCGCTTCCTCCCCTTCCCCACTCTGCCCATACTGCCCTCTCTCCCTGGATGTCTTTCTTTCTAGGGATTCTTTGAATTCTGACTTTGGTTAAGTTCCTGGGTTGCCCTGGCTGTAAATGAATCATCTCCTCTTTGTCCTTCCACAGTTAGGTACCATTTTCTACCTTTTCTAGCTAGCAAAGGGGAGCCAGAGTTTGGGACAAGCCTTGGTAGTAATCAGGAAAATGCAAGAAGCCAGCCAGGTTGAGCTGGACACACCCCATAGGGATCAGGAGAAAGTGAGTTTGGGAAGGTGATCCCTGGGATCAACCGAGACAAAACGTGGCTAATCGTAACACATTTTAATTCACTCTCCACACTGCAATAAGAGAGATCAGGTAAACCATAAGTCCAATCATGTCACTTCCTACTCAACACGATTCAATGCTAGAAACAAATATTTGTTTCCAAATCAAAGAACAGTATAAGGCTGAGGACAGCAGTGCACAGGGCAGTGCCACCCCCTATAGTGATGGGGGGGGCAGAGATGACAGGAGTGCATTCTGTACATTAAGTACAAGGTGAGGACCACATATACACCAGGAATCCCAGGAGGATTTGCAAACATTACTAAATATCTAGACAAGGTCTAAGTTTCAGGCACTGATTTGAAAGCTATACAACCTGTATCCAATGTAGTCACAAGAATACAGGTGTCTGCTGAGTATCTATCACTTCGAGAGCTTCACTTAGAAGACATGAGTCCGACTCTAGAGCTTTTATCTCGTGGGGAGAAGCAGGAGGAATGACAGTGATGACAGAGAAAGGAGAACACAGGATTCAAGAGGTCACACTACTATCTCTTCAGAACTGACATGAGCCTACTGATTGGGGGACAGGGTAAAACAAAGAGCTAAATAAAGAGAACTGGGGACACTACTATAATGTCAGAGTGTGACAAAGGGAAAACCATCAAGGCTGTTTTGGTTTAATCATTAACAAACGTGTACCTAGTTCATATGCTACAGATTAAGCTGGGGAGGGGGAGACAAATTAATCTAAGGCTACTCATTTTGTGATAGCTTAAGCAAACAACCTTTAGCAACACTGTGAAGCAAGCTAGTAAAATAAATAGAAATGAAGTCCAAGAAATTTAAACATGAAAATTTGGGGGTGGGGGTGGGGAGAATGGCACAAAGCAAAACAGACAAAATACAAGGCAAACCAAACAAAAGCTAAGTCCAATAAATGGCATTGCTGTGCGCCCTGGAAGACTGCCAAGAAGAGTGAATTTCCACAAAGAATGCTCCTGCCGCCAGATCGGAAAACTTCAACTCCAGAAAGGCTGGAGGAAGCATGGGGCAGAGCGCCCCGTGAGATGTGATTTCAGACACTGTAGGCACACACTAGAACTTCCCCCAGCAAAACACGATCGGGCAGCTCACTCCTTCCCCATGCACCCCCATATACAGCCAACTGTAAGAAACAAGTCCGCGTCCCAGTTGGGAAATCTGCAGCAGCCTTGTCTTCTCACTTTGCAGATAGATCGTTAAATACCTCCAGGCTAGCATCCTAGTATCCACAGTATAGGGATGAAGGGGTCCAGTTAGCCCACAGCACTTACCTGTGAACATGGATGCTAGGGGCAGGGTCCTGGGCTTTGGTGGTCGAATGGCTCCCTGGGTGAGAGCTTAAGTTTTGACCCAGAGTAGTCAGTCATACTACCTGCGTAGTGAGAGCAGTAATCCTAGTGGTATTAACCATCCCTATCACAACACTCCCCAGCCTGGGCCTTTATCCCATGTCAGGCACAGAGCTAGGCCCTTAGCATGAATTATCCTTGAGAACCCTCCCGAGAGCCCATAATTATCTTCGTTTTATAGCTGCTCAGTCTACAGATAAGGAAACCAAGGCAAGTGGAGACGATTTTCAAAGGTCTCACAGCAAATAAGCAAAGGATCTAGAATTTAGACCCAGACAGAGCTATTCCAGAACATGCTCTCTGAACCAACAGACTTGGCCGGAAGCCCAGTAAAAGAAAGAAGATTACCAACAAGCATTTATTAATTGTTAGCATAGTATGTACTATGAACTATACTAGGTGCAATTAGGGTAAGACAGTTTCTTTAAAAAAAAAATAGTAAGACTAACTAGAATTCCTTTTACTTACACTGTTAAAAAATTCTTGAACTTTATTAGCCTTTAAAGAAAAAAGGACCCACACTTTATAGTATCTACCACATCTATCCAGCAAATATTTAGGTTGTTTGAATCCCTAAAAAGACTAACAAAACAAGAGTTGATAATATATATTATAGCTCAGGGGCTTTTTTTGGTAGGTGTTACCCAAAATGCAGACTTAGCTCCTTAGAATTTCCTTTGCATAGCACTACTTTTTCCTCAAATTCTATACTGCTCTCGTTACTGAAGTTTCTGTACATTAATATGCACTTTTTCTTTTCTTTCTTTTTTTTTTACATGACCTATTTTCCAATGGGACTGGGGTGGGGGGAATCACAAATGCATATTTAAAGCCACAAAAATATCTAAATTCTCCCTATTTTTCTCATACAGTTTTAGAGCTTTCTGAGATAAAAGATAAAAACTCGTGTGTATGATTAATTGTAATGATGAAAGAATGCTAGTCAGTTGCTTAAGAAACGAGAACAACAAAGGAATAAACTACTGCAGGCATCACTAGGGCTGGAATGACACTGCTATGTGTACTTGATTTCCATGGCAACTAGCAACGGGAAGATGAATGTTTCATAGTCACTCCGCGCTGCAGTGCACGTCTATAAATCAAACTTGCATAAAAAGCACAAGATTTCTGCTGTGGGCTGTACTCAGAGCTGGTTTATTTTCCTGTTACTGTGTAATTATGGAAAAGAAGCACAAAACAATGAGGTCACTTCTAGTGGGAGAACCACCTCGGAAATGGCTAACACACCTGCGGCATAGACGCCATTCATCCAGCAAGACAGGAGAAGCAGGCGGCCGTCCCCGCTGGCTGAGGACGGTGTGCCCTCCCTCCGCTCCGCTCGGCTCCGCAGTGTACGCGGGAGCACCTTCCTTACTGCTTTGGGTACAGTCGAGATTCTCATTCTGATAATTGGGTAGAAACGACACTCCATGTTTAGTATGAACGTTTATTAGCGGCTGAACAAGCATACACTTGTTCTTACTCAGACTGAAAATGGCTCAGCATGTGGAAGTTAGGCTGGAAAACAGTGCACTGGCACCAAACGAGGCGTCAGGAGACCTGAGTTTTGATCCCGGTCTCCGTAACGGCGCGGAAGCCATCACTTCGTCTTCTCATAGCTCTAAGTATGTGACTGCGGACGGCTCTGCCGCCCTCGGGTCCCTGATTCTGGGATCTCTAAACCTCAGGGGTCTGAATCCATCAATCAGATCTAACCCAAGATGCTAGTTGGGCTGTTCCCCCAAAATGTATACCTCACACTGTTATACTTTTAAATCCTAGCCTGGCTACAATACCTCATTTAATAGTGTTTAATGATTTTACCATCCATTGAAGCCACCTTCTGATTTATTGCAACTTCCCAAACACAAGAGTATGCTGTGAAAAATTTAATAAAACAATCAGTCAAAAAAAAGTTTTTTACAGATAATCCTACGTTGATTTTTATAGTATTACAAAACTATTTAAATTTAAATAATCTTCCTGTCACACGGATAAGGGTTGCCTATCGATTCCCACCACACGGGAAGCATCCTGCTTCTTGGAGGCTGCAGCTCTGAGAGCCGTGTTGGGCTCTCCTTGCGTTCATCTTTGCAATAGTAACGCTCAATAAGAGTCTGTGGAACAAATAAACAGATGAACAAACTCTGAGTAACACCTTTGCTATGCCTTTCAGCAATCTTGTCATCCCTTCCTTAATCTTAAATGTTTAAGCAAACGGAGACCAATGCACTAGTGTTAGTGTATTGTATGTGTGGCCCAAGACCATTCTTCTTCCAGGGTAGCTCAGGCAAGCCAAAAAGGTTGGATACTCCTGACATAGACAGTCAGATGCCTGAAAACCAGATATAACTAGATGAGTATCTCTTTCCTGAGTCTGTGAGTTTTTACAAAATCCTTGTAGAACTTTGCAACCTAGAAAGATCTTTTCAGTAGTGAAACATGAGGCATTCTCAGACACAAAGAGGGCCTTCTGCCCTGAGGTCCTGGCTACATCTGGGGGTACAGTGTGGGCTCAAAAATAACTGAGTCACAGTCTCTGCCTCAAACAAAGGAATGGAGGAGGGTAAACAACATCTAAAGAGCGCTCATCTCAGTTAGGGCTCATACCAATTCTGGGGAAAAGATATTATCCCCATTTTACAAGTTGGGAAAACTAAGCTGTAAAGAATTTATATAAGTGACAGTTATGAAATATGACTTCAACGCTTCTGTGTGCTTCTGACTGCCTCTCTGAACACTTTCGAGCAACAGACTATTGCTCTATTGGACTTCTTGGGCACTAAAAAACAAAAGGTCAAAAAGGGTTAAACAAACAAACCTAGGCCCCCCAAAGCATGTTTAATACTAAAAAAAAGTTATAACACAAATCATTATTTCTTAAATCTAAATCCGGCACCTAAATAGAAGCGGAAATACCGCTTTGCATACATTATTACCCACACCTCCATTCCCCAGACAGCAGGCTAAAGACCATTTCCGGAGGGAGCCAGATGTTACACAAGAAGCAATTTCCAAAATGTGAACACTATGGGAGCCAATGAATGACATCTTTCCACGTGTTTACTAGAAATGTGTTCTGCTGTCCATCAGAGAGATTTGGGTTGGTTCCTTAGCTTAGAAAATGCAATAATCTGGGAATATATTTGTGGTACTAACTTTTCAAAAACTAACGAGATAATATTTATTAGGACAGGCTCCAGGATAACCTCACCTTCCAATTAGTTTCTTATCAGAGTTTTTAGCACCACCAACTGGTTAAAGAGAACTACTACAAACTTGTTTGGCTCTCAATTTGCTTTGTTCATTAAAAGAGGATCATCCATTTATTTCACATTTAATTTACAGCAAAGTAATTTATTTCAGTCAGTAAATAAAATTAGAAATGACTTGCCTTGTCAGTCAAATAAGTAATAATTCATTCTGGTTTTTTCACATAAGAAGGTATACTTTGGTTAGTAAGTCATTAGAGAAAACTAACCTACCTGCTAAAGCTAATTTGATTTATTCTCCCATAAGCTGATACTCCAAAAGCAAAAACCAAGAACTATGTTGAAAATTAGAACTGAGAGTGAGCCAACTAAATGGTACTGAATACTATGCTAGCCTACAGTGTCTATAGAAGACATTAATTTAAATGGAAATAAAAATGAGGAGGTAGTTTCATATTTTTAAAAACTTGAGCTTTATCCACAAAGATTCCAGGCTCAAAGATGGCTTCTGCCATCTGACATACTTGTCAACAGATAACAGTATCAGACAGCACAACTGAGCCCTTAGGGTTCAAATCTGATCTCTATACAATAAATCAATCTGTGAGAATAAGTATTCCTGAAGAAGTAAGTCCAATTTTCCCCCCACAAAACAACCAATTTGTGGATACAAGTTGTCTATGAAAAGTACATCCAACCACACGCTGTCATGACAAATTTGTAACCAGCAGAATGAAGGGCACCACACTATAACATACTCGTTACAGCAGAAACTTCCCTGCTAGACAGTGTACAAAAGAAAAAGGTTCTATCCAGTTAATTGAATTTGACTCTGATGGCAGGGTTCTATTAAAAGTTTTCTCATAGAGCTTAAAACTACTGTAATAATTGTATGATGATAGCAGTTTAAATTTCTATACAAACATGTGGTCAAGTTCTTATTTTTTAAAGCCTCCAAGTCTAAATCTGCAATTGAAAACCCAGCAAAGAAGACAATTTGCAATAGGCCCAGATAAAATTAAGGACCAGCAGCTGCCCTAGTCAATTTAACACATAATTTGAACATGCAAATTTTGGTCAACTTCATTGTATTCCTTTGCTCACTTATTTATTCATTCATGCATCCATTCATGTATTCATTGAATACTCTCTCTCCAGCAACACAGTTAAATTTCTGCAAAAGGGGAACAAGAGTGAGATTCTTCTACTGCCTTCTCTTCTTGAATGAGAGCCTCAATATGTCATCTCCAAGGCAGAGAAGATTTCTACTTGAAATCATGAAAGGATTACCAGGAATCTCAACAATAACAAGACCTGGTTTAAGAAGAGCATTCTGCTACTCCTATTTTTCTTTCTAAATATGTTCTTTAACACGATTCCTGAATGATACTTAATGCTAAGTATGTTCAGACATTTTAACTATAAATTCAGTCTACTCTGCCATGGCTATTAGGCAGTGGTGTTCTTAAATCAAAAGATACAATTCTGAGGTGTAATGAAAACACTTGACCATAAATAAGCACCAGCAATAGGACTGTCATTGAACAAAAAAATTTGGTTTCTCAGTTTCCTATGACTTTTCTTCTTTGGCCAAAAGAAAAATTGAGAAGTACAGTTTGGCTTGAAATTAGCAATGAAAGAGCTCAGCTCCATCTGCAGAATGGGTATGAATAACAGCTGATGTGAAGGGTCTCTGCATGGATCTAGTTAACCCCAGCAGGTGTCCTAATGACTAGGCACTGGCATCGCTGGCACTGGGGTGATACAACACTAGGAAAGCATCAAGGACAGTGTCCCCAGGCAGAGTGCTTAGTGTCTTGAGAAGCTGACAAGAATGAAAACTGAAAAGGACAGGGGGTCAACTGGAGGGAATTAGGTGGGGGGAGCAACTTTCTAGGCTGAGGGGAACTGGAGTATACATATTTGCAGACAGGGAATGGAAGTCATAAACAGGAGAGGGAATGAATGATGGAGAAAGGTCTTAGATCAGAAGAATTAGAAAAAAAGAAAAGACCTCAATTCCTTAGAAACAGAACAAAAGGGAAATTGAGAACTTTGGAGGTGACAAGGAGGCAGGAATGGGACTCCAGGCAGAGGCCATGACCCTGTCCATGAAGCAGAAGGCAAGGGAACGGTTCAGTACAACCCAGACAGAGAGCAAGTTGACCTCATCACGTGTGACAAGGGTAACGAACTGGCTTGGGGTGAGATACCTAAAAGGAATCTGAGGCTCATCAAATGAGTGCAGGCCACAAGTATAGGATGGGACAGTGAAGGTACACATGCCAACTATTTGCCATCCCTGAAATAGGGAATCGAAGACAGATGAGTTCAAGTTCTCCTGGATGGCAACAGGATATGACATAACTTGAGTGACAGGTATAACGGACCTCAGCACTCTAGGGAAAGCAATCCAGAATCACACAGGCCCAGGGCTGGGGAACTGTGTACAGAAGATGGGCTCGGGTCGTCCAAGCTCTTGGGTCAACTAGACACAACAGTTTGTGCCTGAACTGAGACTGTAGTCCCACGCTGGAACAGGAGGTCTGAGGACAAAGGTCGGCAGCAGGGGTTCTAAGCAACAGGATCCAGGAAGGGGGACAGAGGGTCCGTAGCTCTCTTAGACGTTCCGCGTGATGAGCGGGAGGGGGAAGCTGAGCGTGGTGTGCGTGTTGAGGGAGGAGGTAGGTGCACTGCACGAAGAGGCCCATGGCGGGCTCACTCCAGGTCTCAGACCGGCACAGAACAGGTCCGAGGACCAGAGCACCACCAGGAGCTCAGGGCCTGCAGAGGACTGTAGGCTGGTCAGAGCGAGGCAGGGGCCTGGGTTATATGTGAAGATAAGGAGGGAAACATGGTATGAACACCTGGGGCTCAGTCACAGTTAACGAGTCTCAGTTTCACAGTTAACGAGTCTCAGTTTAGGGACGCAGAAGCTACAGCAAGGGGAAGAAGAATGACGGGGCCCAGCGTGAGAGCCTAGCAGCCACGTGCGGCCACCAGTAACCAGTTCTGGGCTTGTGAAAGTCTAAGTCCCACGGGTGGAAGAGGGGTCAAGGGGGCAGTGTGAGTGATAAAGAAGAGAAAGGCGTGAGAAAGGCAAAAGGTGTTAGTATTAGTGCCTGTCCTGCCTCTTCCAGTGACAGGGAGAGGCGAGGGAAAGAGCAGGAACTAGCAGGCGCCACACGACATCTGGCGTTCATTTAATTACTATTTCACCCTGATTTTCTCCAGCAGCAGGTTGCAACCAAGAAGGGGAGACAAGCAGATAGTATGGGCAACTTGGAAATGATAAAACACAACGTTGAACTCACAGCAACTGATTAAAAGGGCCTCCCAAGTAAATCAAAGTGTAATCCTGCCTTGTGAAGAAATAATCATGAATTTAGTTTAGCACTCGGACCCAGTTAAAAAATAAAACCCCATTTATTGATTTTAAATATTTTGCTTTTCGAGTTTATTTGGCAAAAAATACTTTGCTATTGTGACAGACTTCCAAAGGCAACACACGTAACACAAGGGTTCCTATCAAAACAACCCGAACTAAAAATGCCTGCTACAGTTTCCTGTGATAAAATGCAGCCTCAGCTGCCTTTGGTACATTTCTGTAAACAGTTCCTTTGTTTATCCTGCAGGTAACCAAATGAAATCGCAAAAATAACAATCCAAACCAAACCAATTCAAATGAACAGGGAAAAGCTATATAATTACGCAACTGTTTTCTCGGGAACATTCCTGGGTAGAGAGGACGTGCCTTACTTCCTTGTGTCCATGCCAGGCATTGTGGGGATAAAGGGCACAGTTCCTACCCTCAGGCCCCAGGACATTTACACTGTTACAAGAAGTGAGAAGGGAAGAGAACAGTGATTAAGAGCACAAGCCTGGAAGCCAGCCTGCCCGAGTAGGAATCTTGGTTCCATTACTCACCAGCTGGTGACCTTGGGTGAGTCCTTTCACTTCTCCAGGCTTTTCCCTCATCTGCATAATAGGGAACAGACAGAGGCTACCCCATGAGGATCGTGTGAGGATTCATTCAGCAGTGTCTGGTACACACTAGACACTCAGTAAATGTTAGTTGCCCATGTTACTGTGGTTACCATTATTAGATGCATTAATGTGGCAAGTGCTATAGGAGTTCTAAGGAAGAAGACAGACATTTTTGTGGGTTGGTACTTCCGTGCAGGGAAGGCTGCATAGAAGATAGTTCAACTAAGCTCTAAGGAATGGATACCATTTAGACACGTAGATGGGGAAGTCAGAGAAGAGAGGGCAGTAAAGCTGGCAAAAGCAAAAAATGCTAGAAGAGAAATGAGACAGGATCTGTATATAGCCTGTATATCAGTATGGTGGAGTAGAATTTTTGATTTGGGAAATGCTGGGAGATACACTAAAAAGGCAAGCCAGTTCTCTCTGTGTGTGTATAGGGATCTTACATGTCAGCCTAAGGAATCTAGACATTAACTGGTAGTCAGTGAAAAGCTATTACAGTAAAAAAAATAACATCAAAAAGTAATGCTAGTTTACTCTCATTATTCAAACTTTAACTAGAGGTGCATAAGAATCACCAAGAGATCATATTAAAAACATTTGATTCAGTACATTTGGAGTGAGGCCTGAGATTAGGCATTCCTAGTCAGCCCTCTACTGTTAATGCTGCTGGTCTTTGGAGCACTCTTTGAATGATATGAATGTATCTATACAAAGTAGCCTGATAAAGGAGACAGACTAGATAGGAAATAGGTAGACAAGATGGCTAGACATGAGGTAGCAAACTCACAGGTGTGTATGCCACAGGTAAAAACACAGTACTAGAAAGCTTTGGTCCTGATTTCTAGGATGTATGTAAGGAGGACAAGTGAAACTATAAAGAGCAACTCTTAATTCTGAGCCGATTTTTTTCCCTGACATCTTAAAACAATGGTAATTTAAATACCTCATATAAAATATAAATTTCTATTAAGTACAAGTTTTTTTTATTTTATAAACATGGCACAGAATGTTATCAAAAATTTCACCCAGAACTTAACTATCTATTACAAAAGAAAAACATAAGAAATGGATTCCTTTTTCTCTAAAGGAAAATGGCATGAATACATTCATGATGTGCAGCTATTAATAACTTCAAGGATGAGTGAAAGGGTTAGCAACATTAGGTCAAAAGAAAGAAACCATGGGAGCAGTTTCTTATGTGACAGTTGGATTAAAAGAAAAACAAGCCTCGTGCTATTACAGCAAGAACAGCATATTCAACCATATATGTAGATGAGGGATTGGATCCGTTGGCCACTACACTTGTTATAGTGACATCTCAAAAACTAAACTCTGGGTTGGGTAGCTGTCAAACCCTGTAATTTCCTCTCGAGAGCAGTCTTTGTCACACTGACAGACCACATCTGTATTCACGCTGGGGCGGATTCTGAATAATATCTGCGATACACAGAGAAAATAAAGGAGACTGCCAGGTCACTCTCCATGATAGATAAACCCATCACTGAGTTTCAGAGCTAGAAGAAGCCTGCCAGATCACATAACACAACACCCTCATTTTTGAGATGAGGAGAGTGCAGGCCAGAGAGGTTCAGTGATTTGTTGGAAGTCAGGTAAGTGGCAGGGCTAGGACTGGAACTCAAGCCTCCTGATTTGCAGTCCTGGGGCTTAATGTACTACACAACCTTAATATGGTGCCATTTTGGCATTTGGAGAGTATAAAACAGAAATGCATAATAAAAAGCCTGTTCACTACAGAAGCCATTCATTTACATAAAATGTAATCATCTATCCAATGTGTACAAAACCATGCTGTGGGGAGTGTGATGATGAATAACCTAGTGTGCCTGCTCATGTTAAGCTCATGTTCTAATACTGGGAATAATATATGTATACCAATAACTATACATAGCATAAACAAGGAAGATATTTATGACAGATTAGGAGTTTAAAGCAGGTGGAGACTATTTCCTTCTAGGGGGCTGCAAGGTGGTAGGTGGGATATAGAGTAAGGCCAGCTTTCAAGATAAATATATTAACAGTTGGGCCTTAGAGGATAAATAGTATATTCAAATGAGACTATAAATGTGAAAGCAATTAAATATTCCTTCCAGTCAAATAATATATCCTTGATAACATGAACTAAATCAGTTTAACTGAAGAAACCCAAATAACACATTCTATTTCGAAATCTATGTAATAAAGTCATCACTCTCCTCTACTTGTTTTCTGGTGCATTTCTGAGCTTTGTTGTCCTGTGTTACCAATTCTAAAGTTATGGTAAAAAAAACTCTATCCTCAAATGCAAGATTGTAATTTTTATCCATGGAGCAAAATGGATTAACCCTCTGAAAAGCAGGGATTTAAAAAAAAATGATGAGACTATAATTATTTCTATAGCTGATTTTTAGAGCACAGTTTTATTCAACATATTACATGTGAAAGTCCCCAGAGAGAGGAAATTCTGAGGTCAACTTGAAAAGTTTACTTATACACATCCATACTCCTCATAGGGATCATGTGCAAGAGGTTAATCAGAAAGGGGATCTCTGACTATAACATTTTGAAACAAAAAACTGAAATGAAAATTAAAGCATGACCACTGCAGAGATTAAAAAAAAATTCATGAAATAAAAACTAGAAACTCAAGAAGTCTCCTTCTTTGGCCATTACACTCACACATCAGGCATGCTTATATCTATGTATGGTTACAAAGAATGAGATAGAATTTCTGGTCTTCTTTTTAAAATCTACTTTTCTATATGCAGAAGCATGTACATACTTACAAATCAATAATCACATGCACCCAAGGAGGTACTCTCTATCATAACTGCAATCTTGTTGAGGTCACATGACTACATTTATAAGAGAATCATTCTGATGCGCAAAATAATGACTGGAAAATTCTCTTAATAGAGATTGTCCATGAAAATGATATGAAACAAGTCTGCCGCCTGCAGAAAGGAATTACAGATCTGCAAAAATAAATGCTATTGCAAATCCCTTTCCTATAGGACCCTCAGCTCTGTAAGGCTCTCTTCTACTCAGCATAAAAGAAGAGTCTTGATACTTCCTTTTACCCAAGTTCATGACAACCCTTCCCTCCATAATGGCTGCGATGGAAGGCGTATATGACCTTTCTGTCATAAGAATATGCATCACTCCCTTTTAAAACTGCACTCATAAACCCTTACCCCCATTGACATTCTGACATTGAAAACTTTTAGTCAACAAATCACGATGCTCTTATTGTCAGCCAATTTTTGATACCCAAAAAAGGAGAATCAGATGCTCTGTATTTCTTGATCTTCGCCATGTAACGTGAAGAATGGGGATTCTTACACCAGAAATGTCAGATGCAACTTTAAAGGTCTCCTGTCATGACTGGAGAGCATCTTGGTGCCCCAAAATGCTGCCTTAGTCCTTCCACATCCCATGAATATCTGACAACACGCATGACACTTACAACGTCGTACACTGGGTCCAAGAGGAAGCTGTCGGTGCATCTGTGTTTCATTTCAGGTCTGGGAGGCAGAAAAAGCATCCCAGAGCATTTTGTCCATTGACAGGTGGTAGGAACGTGCAGATGTCAGTGCTCACAATGAGATAAAGAAGGCTGCTAGGCATGGAGGAGTAAACATGTCCATGCAGAGAAAAACACCAGCCAGAAATACCGCAGGGTGCTGATGGGCAAAGTCAAGGCAGAATATTAAGCCAGCTTCCTGATGACAGCAAAGGCTAAATCATGAATGGAAAATGACCCCAAAATAAAGCAAAGAGAGGCCATCAGAGATTACTTCATGAAAATCATACATAGAAAGGGAAAAATGGAAAGCAAAGCCACATGTGGTTGGTTATAAAGCTCCTGACTACATTTTAATGTACTATTTCCTAGTTTATAAGGAGTAAATTAAACCATAAAGAAAACTATAAGTGAGAATTTTACTGTCACTGGGTATTTAGAGTGACAATGGATGGCTCTTATTTATTAAGTAACTACAATGCATAAAGCAATAATGCTGGAGACAGTGGAAGTTGGAGATAAGCTCATCAATTGAAAGAGCTTGTAGTATTTTATGGAGATAATCCTAAACACTGTATTTTTGTTTATCAAGTAACTGACTGAAAAGAATACACAACCATAAGTACTATGAAAATAGAGACAGGCAACTATTCCATATTTTTAAAAAAGGCTTTACTGAGTAGGACAGTGAAAGATGGGTCTAATTTAGGCAGGTAGGGAGTACAGAAAAGCACTGCCAGCAAGAGAAACAGAATGAAATTTAAATACACACCACACATTCAAAGGAACAAGTACTATGCCATGAGAAACACAGGGATTCGGGACGAATGCAAGATGAGTTTGGAAAGGTGACCAGATGTTGGAGAGCAAAGTTACAGAGTTTTAACTTTACCCACTAGAGTCACTGAATATTTCTCAAAATATATTTTTTTTAAAGATAGCACTATCGTTTTAGTTAATGTTAAGTATTTAATAGTATTTAAAAGGAAAGATTTTTTTGTCTTTATCTTAACTTTTTTGTGCTAGAAAGAGCCTATTATCTCACATTAATTCCATCACATAAACAGTATTTTCAGTTCTCATACCTTTTAAACTTCTCCCACTTGTAGTGTGTAGAAAAAGTTACTTTAGTTACGTAAATACACTCAGTTATTTTTAGAACACAATCTATAAATCATAATTATCAGCTCTAAGTAGAAAGAAAAGTTATACATTTTAAACACTTAAAATAAATCTCAAATCTTGAAATCCAAATAGTAAACATTTTATGATATCTTTAGAAATAACATAAACTAGTAGCAATTTTTGGTTTTTACACAAGATAATCAGTTCTTGGATCAAGATTGTAACTTGTTCTTCCAAACCTCTCCCTCAGTAGAAAACTTGCTTTCCTTAATTTATATGAAAAAAGTTAAAATTAGCAGCCCCCAACAATTACCCATTAAAGATAAAATCCCAGAAATCAATGTCTTCCCCAATAAAGCAAACACCTCTATAAAACAAGAGCTGAAAGTAGATATTAAAAGGCTTAGGGAAGATATTATAAAATAATAATATACAGAAAAATAACAAAAGGAAATGAAACATCAGCAGATACAACTCAAGAAAGAAATGTAAGAGAAAAATGAAATCATAACAGGAAAAAAAGCCATATTGGATGCAGCACAAAGGAGAACAGATATTGCTGAAAATACACCAAGAGACATAGTGAGCAAACCAAGCAAATGAAATAAAATTAACAAAAAATTTAAAAGAACGTCAACATAAACGTAATCAGCATTCTCAAAGAAAAAGAAAGTGACTCAAAAATGTTAACGTTCACTCCATTATGTATTTTTATTCAAGGACAATGGCCCATATAAACATTTTTGAACATGAAAGACACCAGGGAAGATAGTTCTATTGATCCCTAGGAGAGGGTCAACTTCAGCTAAGCAGAAACTATGACATGAGGCCTGAAGGTGAGCCTTGAATCCATTTAACTGCAAAAGTAAGACTAAAACAAAGAGACTGTGATTGTAAAACAGAGTGTGAATGTTATCAGCTCTGACAATACATATATATTTAAAAACCACATTACTCTTATTCACGATAAAATCATCAAAGTAAATATCACTAGAAGTTAGGCAACAATTCACAAATCTTATAAAAATATCTCATTTAGTTCTTGTAACACCCTCAGATTTGATGAATAACTATTAAGTTATAAAATGAAATGATTCCTTGATCCTTATCCTTCAAGTCTGTCTTTGTGAATTGCTCCATCTTTCTGATTGGTTGGTTTGGCTTCTAAAATGAAAGTGTAATACGGGCAAGTACTTCTAAAAGAAGACTATTCCTGATCTCTAGATGTTTCTTTGGGAAGAATCTGGCAGTCAATGAATGGAGATTATGAAAACTTTTTCCATCATGAAAACCACAGACGCCTCAGGTCTAATCAGAAGTCTCCCTCTCTGGCTGCTTTCTTTTGAGTGATCGTCAAATACCAGCTTTTTCCTTGGAAATTGTAGACCTAGACAATAAACTCCATCTACACTGATCAATGAAGTCAAACGCTACACTAATCAAGCTCCTCAAAGACAGTGTCTAACTTTAGAAACACTGCGTAACTGCATTACTAACAGCCTCAGCGTCTGACTTTCTTTTCCCTATTCTTGAAAATTGTCTGCATCACTGAAATTCAGAGGCACACGTAGAAGTCAGACATCTCTTTTTCTTTGGACTACTTCAAATTACACTTAGAAAAAACATTTTTCTCTTTTTTTTTGGTTTCACAACTTCATTTAATACTATGCATCATTTATTCTGGTATAGGGATTGTGGTGCTATAATAATAATCCAAATTACAGCTTAAGCAGGGCATTTTGGGTTGTATACTACAGTGGTCTCCAAACTGTTTTGATCACACAATCCACAGAAGGATAAGAATGTGTGGGTCTATGAACATACTTATTTATAGGTCATATGCACATGTGCTATTATATTAATATATTATATACATTATTATCAAGCATAATGCAGAAATTCTAAAAAATTAAAGATATGAATATTTTATTTGTTAATGGCAAATTACTTTTTGCTGCCACTAGAAATTATTAATATTTGTCAAGAACATGTCTAATATACTTTATTATTTCTGAGCATCTCATTTTAATCCTTCGTGATTGAGCCATTTGTTTTAATCCTTGGTTTTAATGGCTGTCAGATATGTCAGGAAGATATATGTAGATATGAATGAAAAGAGGGAATCATGGCACTGAGTCCCTTGGTTTCTAAGTCCATCCTCTAATAAGAAAAAGGCTTAGGGGTGGCTTTTATTTTTTAGTTATTATTTTGTTAGTATTGCTGACATTCAGCTAGCAAATGTCCACCTCTCCTGACATTCATCGCTCTTGAAAACTTATTAAAGCTATTAAATTTTTTTATCTTTAAAAACTGTGCTCTAAAACCAATGAAACTGTAAGACTTTTTTCATTTGATTAGGACATTCCCTTTTCAACTTATTGAACATGCAGATGTGAAAGGTTTTAATAGATGACACACATTACTTTAAAAAAAAATTACATTTCAAACACCCACTTTCAAAAATGCTCTCCCAGTAACTCAAGTTTCTTTTGAGGAGCAATTTCTTTCTCACTCACTGTTAAAACATTGCCTCTATGTTTAAGTGTTTTCAAAAATTTCTATGAGGTAGCGCCTACTGAAACCACTTAACACAGAAAAGGTTAGCAATGTGGACCCTTGTGTTTTTGTAGAAGGAAAACGAAGTAGCAATTCTTTGTTCTTTTGTTAAAAACAACCCCAGGTGGTACAAATACATTGGGGTTCATTACTCATCTCATCACAAAATGTGTACAAAGAAACTACTCTATTTTAAAGAACTTATTCTTCCAGAATCGACTCAGTAGTCCTGTCCTATGGCACTTGGTCTGCATGCGGCTTTAACTCCTTTGCTCTCCTTCAGTAGTTGGCTCAATAACTTGCTGGTGAGTGATGCAACAAAAGAATTTCTCATATGTCACTGTTAATAACAGTGAGTTACTAACAAATCCTTAGTTCAAATAACCTGCCTGACCATTTCTAATGGGCAGGGCTGACTTCTGGTCAGATTTCAAGAAATTACTTTTATCCCAAATGGGAACACTGACCAGATGTTCTCCAACATCCATTCTCTCCTTCCTCCTCAGTATCAGAAACTCAGAGGGCACATGCTCAGAGCAAAGATGACAATTTTCCACCCCCCTCCCCACCACGCAGCAACACATGGCCTTGGAACTAAGTTTTGGTCACTGGGCTATATGTAGAAATAATGGACAACCTTAAAAGGAGGAGCACATCCTCTGTTCCTCTTCCTCCTACTTAGCTGGAATTCAAGTCTGATGGCTGAAATTTAAACAATCCTGGAAGCAAGAGGTAGAAACCAGGTGCGGGGGCAGCCAAGGTCCTACATGACTACATTGCCATCAATCACGGACTGCCCGTGTTGACGTGAGAAAAAAAGAACACTGCTGTCTCTGAGCTTTGTTACTTTGAGGTTTCTGGCTGTCACTGCTGTACTGAATCCTAATTAATACACCAGGTAACATAGGTGATAAAGAGCTCACGCTGTCAATCAGAGAAGCAGCAGCTCCGCCCTCTTCTCAGGTCAGCCTGGGCTTGCTCTGTTCATACTATGACCTTCAACTGGTAGTTTCCTAACAAAAACTGCTCTCAAGCCACCTGCCCACTTTGGCAGGATGAGTTGATATAGATGTCATAATATAATCTTTAAATCGACTTTATCAAGTATGCATGCACTGCAGGGTGTATCAATAACTGAAAGTAAATGAATAAGGGGGCCACCATTAAGCAATGCCATCTCTGCTCCCTGGGCAACTCAAGAACCATGTGGAACCTGGGTATCATGGAACACAGACCACAGGCGAACACCATTAAACATTAAAGCTTCACTTTTTTTTTTTTTTTTTTAGTCAATAAATGTAATAAATATACAAAGAAGTTCTACTTCTTTCCTGTCCCTCTCCCACTCCTACCAACAAATGTTTATATGTACCTCCCTGGTGTGCAAGGGTATGGGTGCATTAATAGCTAACTATAAATTTCTCTCCTGGATTATGACAATACGCTCTGAAATGCAAGTGTTCATTGTGAAACATCAGTATAAAGAAGTGCTGTCTAGAAAGCTGAAAACCTGTGAAAGCAAATGGTAAACCAAGGGGTGGGTGTACATGTCGGTTTTGGGGCCTTACCTGAAAACTTCAAGAGGAAGCCTTTCTGGTAACCTGGGAGCCACCTGCTTAAATGCTTTTTGGAAATCCTCCAAAGTTAAGTATCCACGATCTGATTGAAAATAAAATATAAAACATTCACTTACTTCTATTAACCCTATGAAGTGCTACTTTAGCCATAAAATGTACAAGATACTTTAATATATTAGGGGAAGAGCAGTAATTTATAGTTGATTTTACATGTACGGTGATCAATCTCAGATTGTCTCACTGGAAGAATTTAAGACTCTAGTGATACTTGCGGTCAGCACAGCCCAGGTGATCGCCAAGGCCACTTCTGGCCCTATCACTTGTGATCCTCTGAGTCCCAGGGAAAGGACTACAGAGACACACACTGCAATAACACCATTAGGCTTGAAGTCTTTACAAACCACCCAAACAACTTATTCTTCAAAATTAATTTTTTTCTTGCTTGGTATTAGAATTATAATATAGAAATATTTAGAGGAAAACTGTAACGGCAGCCAAAATGCTGAACCTGGACTCAAGTATTTTCATTCTGCATGTGACTGGTGGGGCATGGAGGGTCTGAAGCCCCTCATCCCTCATCCTAGCGATACCCAGTGTGGGTCAAAGCAGGAAATGAAAGAGAAGTCACACATACCCTACACTTCCCTAGGTGCCTCATGGCCTATACCCCACATAGCCAGCCCTTTTGCCATCTCCATTATAATCATAAGTACAACCGTATAAGGAAATATTATTTTATCCATAGTAAATGTCAAGAATTAAAGATCATGATGGAGAAAGTAGTCCACACCAACATCTAAGGTAATAGTTAATGAATACACTAAAATAAACTTGCAAGGATATTTATTTGATTTATTGAGTACATGTTCCCATTCACAGTTCCTTAACAGCAATTTTTAGTATCAAAATATTTTAAAGAGACTTACAGTGCCTGTCAAAAGCTGTGAAGATATGTCTTATTTCATTCCGAAATAGCTGAGCTTCCTTCTTTTTCCTTACAATAGTTAAAAACTCCTCAAGTAATATACCTAAAAGTTGGGGGCAGAAAAAAAACATCTTCTTAAGAAAAAACAAAACATAAATAAAAAGTGATACATATCACGAACCAATTTTGTCTTAATTTTGGTGCACAGTATTTATTCCTCAAGACCTATAAAGTCGAAAAGACATTCTGCTAAATGATAAGTGGGCCTGACTCTAGAAGTTGATAGCACAAAGCAATACTGTTATAGTTCACTGGCATTCAGAGGATAAAGGAGTGGTGACCTCAAAAAAGTGTAACACTCTTCCTTTCCCCGTAACAGAGCTAACAGGCAGGCCCAAAACTACATGTGAAACAAGATCTCATAATTTTTCTTCCCTTCTGTCTCTTTGATCCCTTTTTGCCTAGCCAGATGTCATTACCGCAGGGTTTTTTCCTAACTGGGAGATGAAGCGAAGAAGTAGTTTCTCAAGAGTCAATACCAATTGCACACCACAGATAAAGGTGGAGAGAATGTTCCATAAACAATAGAGCTGGCACCGTCCCCAGCCTTGGGTACACCCCATGACTGTTCTGCAGCCTCGGGCTCTGCTTCCTGTGATTCTCATAATAAAAGAGCCCAGCGTGATCATATGAGATTGGATACTGTGCTTACAAAGTCTATTAAAATGAATTCTAATGTGATCTTTGTAGTAGATTTAAAGAGCGGAGCCAAGAATTTAAACATTTTAGTGACCTGAGCCTTAAGTATATATATAAAAAGAGCAGTTCATTTTTATAACTCAGGATTTCCATTAAAAAAATGTATCACTGTCTTAAAAATAGCCTCAAATGATACATTAACCATGTGTCAATTTCTAAAAACGTGTACCCTTTTCCTTTTGGTGAGGTGATACTGAGCTGCATACACTTCCTAAAATAGTTCCAATGGCTGAAAAAACACAGGAAATAGTTTTCTTAATTTTCCACATTTTCCTTATTTGTAGTTAAAGATTTAGAAACTAAAAAAAAAAAAAAAAAATCAATCTATCTTTGTGTGTTTAAATGATTCTTACAACTCTTCAGGACCCATTAAAGACACATAGTGTACCATCCACTGTATTGAGCTCTGAAATAGAGGGGAAAAGAGAACACATAGGATTCCAGTCTAAGGGATTTACTGGTCCAGAGGGGAAACAGTGATTATTCAGGTTAAATTGCAAAGGTACACATAATTATAAATCATGGCATGTGCAATGAGGGAAAATAACAGAGGTTCTTACATAAGTGTCAAAGGAAGCCTTCAGCAGAGTAGACTCTGGTGAAAGAGAGAGCTCTTAGCAGAGATAATATTTAAGCTAAGAACTCAACAATAAGAAGATACCAACTGGCTAAAGGTTGGGAAGAAGAGCATTTCAGGCAGCGCAAACAGCAGGTATCAAGGCCACAGGGTGGGAAGTGGAGAAATGGGAAAGGGCCAATGTGGCTGGGATGCAGTGAGCAAGAGGGCGACACAAGACAGGCTAATGAGGAGGGCAGGGGCCAGACTGCACAGCCCCTTGTAGGCCACAGGAAATAACTTGGGTTTTACTTAAGTTGCAATAGGAAGTCAATAAAAGGTTTGAATTCAGAAGTGACATGATCTAATTTAGATTTTTTTAAAAGATCTTTCTGGCTGAGAGAAAGAAAATGTACAAAGGGAGACTCGTTAGGGGCATGTTGGCAGGAGGCGTGGTTGCTAGGGTGCTGGCAATGGGAGAGTAGTGGAAGGTTTCCAGATGTTTCAGAACAGAGGAAGGGATCGATGAGGGAGGTGAGAGAGGAGATGTCAGAATAATCCCTGTGATCTGGTTTGAGTACTCAGTGGTTTGAGGAGTCATTTGAAGAAATGAAAATGACTAGGGAGAGAGAGCAGGAATTGGGGGTGAGGTGAGAGTCGTGATTTGGAATTAAATATTCAATGCCTTGGAGACAACCAAAAGCCAAAGTCAGACAGGCAGCCGGATATATTCTAGGGAACAAGGAATATCTCCCAGCACCTACAGGAGTGACTGGCATGTGCTCAATAAATACACATTATACGGAACTAGCACACATAGCACTTCCCCCATCGTAGTAAGGGTATGTACTGATGCAGCTCCATTCTCATCTCATCACCCATGTGACCAGAACATATTTAAAACTGCTAGCTGAGGTTAAAATTGAAGTCATCATGCCATGTTCCCACAAGAACCAACCCATAACTTTAGTTTCATAAACACCAAATAATCAACTAAATAGCATCTAGAGTAGATGAAATTCTTCAATAATGTGTTCAATGATCAAGGCATAGCTCAGGAAGCCCTTCACAATCTAGCCCCAGCCTACCTTTCTGGCCTCCCTAGCAAAGTTTCAGATGCTTCCCCAAGACAGTCAGCTCTTTCATGTCCCCAAACTTTTGCATGTGTTGGATACATTGCTTAGAATGTGTGTTCTCCTTTTTCTCCTAGTGAAATTGTTCCATCTCCTTCCAGATATCCAGTAAAATAAATCATTTCAGAAACCCCAATTTCTAAATACATATGATATAATAAAAAACAAACAAAAATCAGAGGTTAAAAAAAAAAAAGCATGGATAATATATGCTCTATACTTGTCACTGCATCTTATTTAGGGAAATGATAAGAAAAAAAGAGCACAATTCCATGGTTCAATGTGTATGATTTACAAGGATAAAAAAGTACATGAGTGGTGATATCTTTTAAATTACATATTCAGAAAACTCATTGGTATTTGGAACTATAAAGTTGTCAGGTCTTTATTTCATCATCTTGTGGGATAAAAAGCAAATGTTCTTTAGTTTTTCCTAGTGGAAAAAATGTATGTAGATTTCAATTGTATGTTTATCACCACTTAAAAAAAGAAACAACCTAGTAGCACAGATAACTCTACATATGTAATCAAGTTCTTTGACACTATTTACCACAGGATCATACACATGAATATAAGTTTTATCTATCTTGCTGCTCTATAAATGGCCTAGAAATAGAGGTCCTCCTACTAGCTCCACCTGCTGTCACAACATTCAAACCTAAGATTACCACTTCACAAAAACTTGCAATAATTCTGTTGCCATCAGATTTCATACCCAACGAGACATGCAGGACCTGAGTCTATGCCTGGAATGAAAGAATATGTTCAAAACATTCTAATTTCAAATACAACATTGGATCTTTCATGTACACTGTTCCACTAATCACAGCTAAACATACTTTACTGATGAAGATCATAACAACCTCAGGAACCTGTGTGTTTATCTGAGTTTATTATTAATCTGTCCATGGAATGTGTTCAGAAACTGCCTGGGGAGTTGGACTCTATCAGTAGTTTGCAGACTTCCTTTTTCTTTCTTTGTTTCTTTTTAGCTGTAGGAAAGCCTAACACATAGAGGAGATGAGGCAGGGCTATTTAGTTTGGAGAGAGGTGGGCTCCCCACCATTCCCTGGCCAGCAGTCCTCCTGGAAGTATCCCCACAGGACCCAGGATTGGGGATCATGCCATAAAGGCCATGGGGACCAATGATCCTTACAAATCCTTCAGGACTCTGTAAGTCTGCGTACCTTCCATACCATTGAAAACATTCCCTTCCATTGTATAACCCACTTCTAGCATAATGGACCCTTATGTTCTGTAATAAATACATATATTTTATTTTCCAAACTACTTAATACATGGGATGCAGATGCATCATATAGAGTGACAACTAGGAATGTTATCTTTCCTATCTTTTGTTTTTAAGAGTTTCTGAGGAAGATAATCATCTTTCACTACAGAGGTGAAATATATTTAAAAAATCCAATAGAACTATATAAATACTTTCCTTGAAAGTTTCATTATGTATATATATGTTTTGTGGTTCACAATTCTAAGCTTCAGGGTCAGTGCACACAGAGAAATTTTCTTGAAAATGAAGTACTAGTCTAGTTTCTGGCTATCACAGTGAGTTGAAATTAGAAACTGTAATAAACCTGGGAGAGTGAAGGAGAAAACAATAAAAATGCCAAGTTATTTAAACTGCAAGTCTGGTCCCAGATTTAGTACAAAAGGGAGGGTTCGCATGCATTGGGCCATAGACTAATTTTTCCAGGGACTGAAAATGCCTAAAAATGAAGGTTTAAAAGGATTAAGTGACCTTTTAAATGGTATAATGCAAGCCTTCTCTAGTTTGAGAAATAAAATTCAGATTATATCTTCCGGAGGCCATGAGAAAAAAAAAGGATAAAATGTGTTCCCATAAAAATACTGTAAGGACAGAAGGTAAAAGTGGCATCAATGACAGTGACTCGTCACAGTAAGATGGATAAGTAAATTCAGAGGACTAATATTTTCTTCCAGCCTCTTATATAAGAGTGGGGCAATAAAGAGAAAGGAATCTTCCTTAATGGAAGAAATTCAGTTTTACTGTGTCATTGGGAGGAAAATGAAAAGAGTAAAACAGGCTGGAGCAGAATAGAGAAATGTGAACCCATAAAAGCTATTTCTATAAAAAACGGACAGGAATTGTTACCTTTTTTATTATGTACATCTCCTGCTCATAAACCCTCGGAGGTTCCTCAGTGTTAAGAGAGCAAAGTCCTGATACCTTATTCTGGAATTTAAAACCTCATTATTCCTTCTAGGCAAACTGGCCCCTAACCCTCCCTCTCAGTTTCCATCAGGCAGGTTGGCTACTCTGCTGAGCACGATTCATGTGTACGTATGCACTACGCTCCTTGCTGGTTCGGGAGGTAAAAGCATTCTAAGGAAGGTGGATTCTGCTCATGGCAAGACTCATTATTAACAGTATGGCAGTTGATAGTTCTGAGTATGCAATCTGAGGTGGGGGCAGAGGAGAGAGGGTGTTGTAGAATGAGGGACAGGGATCTAAGAGAAGAAACTTCAGCTCTTGAGGGTGGACACCCTGGGGGAAGAGGGTCTGTGAGAGAAACTCCGCCGAGGGCGTACGCAGAAAGAGCCTCTACGGAAAAGGAAGCCCTAATCGGGCCTTTTCCATCACTAGCTCTGGGGAGTGAGTGATGAAGCCCTTTCTCTGTGCTTAACAAAACGCCTCGGCCAGGTCTATGTGACATGCAACATTTTTATGGGATTGGAGTGTGTGAGTCAAGTCTAAATCAAGCTGAGTTCTGCATGCACACTGGCCCGGGCAGAGCACAGGAGGGCACCCGGAGGTGCAGGACAAGCTCCCAGCTGGCATCGGCATCTCATTCACTCATTTACTGTGTTCTTTGATGCTGCACTTTCTCAGATTCCACTCCTCCCCCAACATCCAGTTCCCGCCCACCCCCACACAGGAACAGAGTGTTGACCACTACTAAATTCTTAGAGGTTTTCTTGTCCATAGTATCCATGTGACAGTATTTCTTTCATCGTCCCTATTTCACATTTTTTTAAGAAAGCATCTAGGTCAGTGTCTGCACCTCCTAACTCTATTCTATCCCTACAAAGAAACTTACTCAGTATCCTCTAAATAGGTAAAGAAATTAATTAATTTGGGGGTGAATATCTGGGTGATACCAAAAAATGGTCCTTGGATTATGATTTCAAGAATGGATAACCTTAATGTGTATGCAGTTTTCTGATTATAGAAAAGAACTAAAAGATGAGGTGAAATCTTAAGTCCAACAAACAAAACTTTGCCATACCGTGGTCTTAGTTACTTAGGTAGGAGCCCCAATCAGCAACACATACACAATAATAAAAGGTGTTTACATAGAACTTGAAAGACTAGAAAATGAAAACTTTAATTTAGGTAAAGAATATATTAATAGACTCTGGTTCAAAGCAAGTCAGACAAGAAAGTAATAAATAAAAGCATATAAGCCAATTGGCCATTAACCTTGGCATCCATAAATTACTTCTCAATGGAACTGACACTACATAGCATGACCAAGCCAAATGTTCCATAATCATCTTTATGATGAATCAATCTCTTTGATTTTCCCATCATTCAAAAGTTAAAGGTTAAAAGTTCCTGGAAAGCTTTTTCTGTTTTAAGCATCAAAGTAAAACATGTTCATTGTTCTGAAAGGGCAATAATGTAAGGAAACAAATGGTAAAAGAAAAACCTTGCTCTAAACACCCCTTTAAAACAAAATTCTAATGTACTTTGTGCTAGCTTTCCCCTTAGGCATATTGTATTTGGATCTGGGATAAAAACACACAGGACAGTTGTGGGAGGATTCAGAGGGGCAATGTTCATGCAGTTCTCAGCTGTAAAATGCTCTATAATTTATCCCACGATGAAGTCAAATCATCTGAGATCACATATGACCTTTGCCCTTCATGGAATGGCCCAGACATGGTTAGCATTAAACATTGGCTTACACTGAAGAAAATGTAAGAATCGCCTTACAACATTCACCAATGTGTTTCTTGAACGGTTTGTGGATAACGTCCACTCGTCAGTCTCCCCTCTATGAGACACTGAGGAAGAAATATGCCAGGTCACGGAAAATTCTGTATCTCTAGAAAAGGAGTTTCTATTGTACAGATGCCGACTGCTGCTGTTGGTTGTGATTCCCTATTTGCTCTGAACATGAGTAGCTTCGAACCCAATTTGACATCAATCTCTGGCAACCACACAGAGCCTGCCTTTTGGGTACTGACCCACTGGTGACTTCAACTCATTGATTAAGCTCCTACGGGAATGAATGGGCCTCAGCTCTGTCACAATGACTAATAGGACCCATGGCACTATTAAAATCAAGGAGAGGGTTTATCAAATGGCTGAGGGGGTAAGCTTGGAGATCAGACCATTTGGTCTGCACTTACTAGCCTGGGCAAATTATTTAGCCTCCTTACGTGTCTAGGTGTCTTCTTAGTTACAAACTTCTTTCATTCGCTGTACTTAGACAAGATGTAAAATGCATCACAGAGGACAAGGGCTGTAATGAAGTAAAACCTTATAAAGGAGTTAGCAGTAGTGTATATTGGAACCAACCCTAACAGTGAGCTTCTTCCTTAAACAACTGGGAGTTTTTTCTCCCACAAATATAATTCCTAGCTCCTGGAGCCTATACAGCTTTTGCTAGTACTCACTTGCTTGTTAGGTTTCAGGCATTAAAAAGGTTATTAGCAGTATTTTGCTACTCATTCTGGCTGCCCTCAAATTCTGTCAGTATGACTTTCCTTGAGATATTCTACTCTTATTTCTAGCTTTGACTTGACTTTTCACTCTTAATTTTCACAAGAAACCGCTACAGAAACTACTCACTTTTAAAGAGACCAGAAGCCCTTGGGGATTAGGACCTTATATATTTATATACATATACACATATATACACATATATGTAATCGTCCAATCTTACAGTTTAGCAGTAACCAGAGTAATAGAGTTCAGCAGTGACTTTTTGCTCTAATAAAATGGCTATTTTACTCTATCTCTTGGATTTTTGTAGTCTTAAGTCTCCTCTTTCAAGTGAACATAAATTGAAGCTAGTTAGAGAGTTAGTACCATGGCTTTAAGTCTCTTCCTTTAACTCAGGAAGTGATGCTTTGAGAAAGTTAATCTGACACTGACATCAAGACCAGGAGAGGAAGGTAAAAGACTGGAAACTTGCAGACCAAAGTGAGTCCTTTCACAGTAATTCTGAAGCAAGGTGCTAAGCACCTACACTTTGATCACATTCTTCCAACCCAGTCCTCCCCTGAATTTCTCAGATGACTAATTACTTTGTAATCTTCTGAAATACATCTTAAAATTATTAGGAAAAGATGCTCTGAAAGGAACCATCCAATCATCTGAGGAGTGGATGTGAGAGTAGATGTAAATATCCTTGATATTAAATGCAAGGAAAGGCATATAAGAACAGGTCTGGGGGGCTATCATCAAAGTTGGAAAGCTCTCACAGGAAAGACAATTCTCAGCATCAAAAAATTTCGGTTTAAAAGCAATCCTTAGGCCACAATGAATTTGAGAAAATGTTCCAAAATAAGGCAGTCTTCATTGTATACGAGAGAATTCAGGCATGGGAGACAGGCCACATGAATGCTGAGGAACTCTTGTCCAAAAGGCAAAACCCCAGTGTACATTGGAACTCAGATGAAACGGAAGCTCCGGCACTGCAACAAATATGAGAAATATTCCTGCATACAGTCAAAATTCGAGAATTAGAGAACTCATGAGGGAGACAAAATTTGATAAATTTCATGACCATATCTTAAGCCATAAGTCAAATCTCTCAAATACCAGAAAAAAAAAGACAACACAGAGGAGGAAAATAACGAAGGACACTCGGCGCATCCTTAGGCCACAAATCAGCCCTAAGTTTACATGAGAGCACTCAGGAGAAAGTGGGAAAAGGTGCTGCCTGAATTTCCCCTTCACTGTATATCAAATTAACCATCCAGGAGAGAAACCATATGAATGGAACACACATGTAAAAACCTTTTCATGAAGTCATATCTTACTAATGTGAGATGCTACATATGGAAGGAATACTCATGTTATTGAATGTGGGAAAAAGTTCTGCTGAAAATCGACCTTTATTCTACATCAAAGTCACTACAACCGTAAAGAATATGGGAACGCTGTCTTCCAGAATAACCGCTCTCTGTACATCAAAGAACTGGTTAAGGAAAGAAGCCTGTGTGAAGTCAAACCCTTAACTCAGAAACAGAGATTATCCATAAAGGAGAGAAATCTAGGAGAATAATGAATGTGGGAGTGCCTTCAGCAATAGTCACAGCAGAAAAGTCACAAAACTGAGAAAAGCTACATAAATAAAATGAGTGGGGAAAGTCCTTCACCTAGACAGAATCACTCACTATCAGGGAACTCCTAAAGGAGAGGAAACTTAACCAATGCAAAAAATGCAGGAAATGTCCAGAAGACAGAAATCTTTGTAGAGTAAAACATTCACATAGAAACTCGAAGAAAAAAAGGTAGGGAAGGCTTGACCAAGAAGTTACAACAAGATGAACATCAAAGAAACAACATTTGAAAGACCTCTGGAAATTCCATCAAGGTAGGGAGGATGTAAAAACAGGTTCTCCTAGCAATAATATTGTTCTAAAATTCATGTTTCATGTGTGATACCAAAGCTTGTATACAGAAAAACAATCCAGTAAACTCTTCCGTAAATCTAACATTTTTATTTTTTTTTTAAAGAAAAAGTCAAACCAGTCAAAAGAATAGAGGAGCCACCTTGAGGAGGCCAAACCTGGGTCAAGTTGAGTACTAAAATAATTACAAGTCATTAAAAACACAAATTAATGCATCCATGATGATAAGATAGGCAAATAGATGACAGATACATAGAATTGATCAGGAAGGGAGGTCTCTTGATTATGGTAAAATGCCAAAAGCTAACTGAAAGAAGCAATGGGATTAGAAAATCATTATTTTGTAACCATTATGGTAAAAACTGGTTCAAACAAGAATCATAAATGGATACCAAATCTAGGGGAAAATTTTGATGAGAAGCAGAATATTTGCAATATCTAAAATGGATTCTTCCACAGATTACTTATTAGTTGCAAGGGAAGAAAATATAAAAATAAATAACACAATGGAGAAATTGGACATCTTGACTCGTGATAAAAATTATTATCTAGGAGAGACAGATAGACATTGTGTGCCTCCATATGTGGCACCCTGAGAGTGACATATCACATAAACAGTATTATGGCTGAGAATGCTAACTTCAACCGAATTACAGAAAAACATCAGGCAAACACAAAATGAGAACTGTTCTAAAAAAAAAAAAAAAAAAAAAAAAAAAAAAAAAAGAAAAGGAAAATTAAAAAAAAAAAAAAAAAAAAAAAAAAAAAAAAAAAAAAAAAAAAAAAAAAAAAAGAAAACAGTGAGGGATGGGCTATTTACTTAAAAATACCAATGTTATAAAAAGGTAAAAAAATCTACAGAAATATTCTAGTTTAAAGGAGGCTAAACAGACATAACATCAAAGAAAAATTCCTGTAATAAACAAGAAAAGATGCTGCTAAGGATATTATTAGATCAAGTGACAATAATAGAATATATGAGGTCTGACAAATAATTTCATGAACTCATCCTAGAAAAAGTGCTGAATATCACTATGGTTACCATCAAAGTACCCACCTTGGGAAGTTATGCACTGATGGCAGCACCTAGTCCACCCTTCAAAGTAATTTTGGAACTCTTTTTCTAGAATGGCCATCACAACTGTCGTTGACCCAAAATCTGACAAATAAGTTTGCAAACTTGCCACCGTGCACTTATGCTGGCAGCACTGTACAAACAACTCGGTAAGGTGTCATAACTTTGCCAAGTACATGACACCCTACCAAGTTGTTTGTACAGTGCTGCCAACTTAAGTGCATGGTGGCAAGTTTGCAAACTTCATCGTCAGATTTTGGGGACGACGACAGCTCTGATGGCTATTCCAGAAAAACAATCCAAAATTGCTCTGAAGGATAGACAAGGCACTGGTGTGGGTGCACAGCTTCCCAAGGGGAGTGCTTCGAAGGTGACCACAATGATATTCAGCGGTGAGGTGTGTAGCACTTTTTCTAGGATAGTTTGTGAAATTAACTGTCCAAACTCATAGATAAAAAATTAGATTAAAATATAGTATCAAAATACATTTATGAAGTTGCTAAGTGTGCTGTGGGTATGTACAGTGCAGCAAGAGGAGAGGGTGGTGATAGAAAGCAAATGAGAAGACAGATGGGATAAAATGTTAACAATAAGTGAATCTAGGTAAAGGGTATACAGCAACTCTCTGTACTATTTTAATTTCCTTCTAGAAAAAGCAATTTTTAAAAACCCAAACCAGCACACTCTAGGTTTCATCTCCCCAAACAATAGGTATTCGTCTCTTTCTCTCTCTCGTCTTCTTTTTCCCTCTTCACTAGATCATTCTCTGCTAAGCTCAGAAACATCTTCATGTTTCGTAAGTAAGTAAGTAAGTAAGTAAGTAAATAGAGCAAGCGCGCAAGCGAGCTAACAGCCACTCTGGACCTGCTGAAAGAATCGCCTACTCACATACTCACTAGTCACTCTCTGACTTTCCATCTATCTTAAACCCACTCCGGCATGGCCTCTGCCACCACCACACACTGAAACTGTTCTTGCTGAAGTCACCAAACACCCGCAGGTTCCCAATGCCAATGGATCCTCTTCAGTTCTTAGGCTACTTGACTTCTCCAAGGCATAGCTAACAGCGTCGCCCAGTCTCTTCCTGGAGACGTCCACTTCTCTGGGCTTTTGATTGAAAACCCCTGTCTTTTCCTCCTGCCCCTCTGCCCCTCTGCCTTCTAATGGTTACAGGTCCGAAGGTTCTCAGTTCAGTGTGTTGCTAGGTGATCTCATCCACTCCCATGGCTTCAGACACCATCTACATACATGCTGCTGACTCCCAAATTCCTCCGTCAGCCCAGAGCTTTTCTCTGAATTCCGGATTCATACAGCCCGACTGCCTTGACCTCACTGCTTGAATCCTCTCAAACTTAACATATTCAAAACTGGGCTTCTGGTACCTTTCAACCCCAAATCTCCCCACCCCCACTCCCTGGTCTTCCCATTTCAGTTACTACTACTACTGTCCATTTAGCTGCTTAAGTCAGAAAACCCAGATCATTCATTAGATACTGAAATTATGAGCAATGTTTCTTTCTTTATGCTCCTCAATGGTTTAAAATTTTTTATATAATATATACTTATGAATCTATGAATCAATCAAAATTAAAAGCACCAAAACTTTCTTTGAAACAGAACAAGACAAGGATGTGGTTAAACACAACACTTCATAGTCTCCATAGATGCTCTTAATTTTAGTTTTATGATTGTCAAAATAAGGGTACTAAAAATTAATATTAACTTGATTGATTACCAGAAGTTTTTGGATTTACTGAAGACATCACAGAATCGGCTTCCATCTAGAAAGAAAAAATAATAATAGGACATATAACTTCACCAAATGTTTTCACAGCGCAAGTTCTTAATTTCTGTGGTGTGGGGAGGGATGTATTTTATGAAAAATCAACTTAGCTGAGCCCAGCGGACAAGTAATGTCACAGGACAGCTATAATAGTTATTTTACTCTTTCATCAATATCTGTAAGATGCCAGATGCGAATCTGAAACAGACTCTAATGACCCCTAAAACTTTACTACGTTGACCAAAAAAAGTTTAAGCAAGGAAAATCAACCTGGCTGTAGCATAACCTAAAAGGTAAACTTTGTTTTAGACAAGTACAGAAATGGGCTCTGTGGCTTTTTTTCTCCCTTAAATTTAAAATAACATGATGTAGAAAACACAAAAAATATAAAAATTATGAAGAAAAAAAATTAAACCAGCCTTCCACTGGAAACCATTGTTAACACTTTCTCCTGCCTAGCTTCACCCCCACCCTCCCATGCATTTTAAACATATTGAGAACAGACTGTACCTGAACAGAGCGGGGAAACTGCCTTTTCTCATGAAATATTAAAATATAAGCATTTCCCACATCGTTACAGGGCACTAGGAACAGTATGGACTTAGAACCTTGGACCACCTGACATAGTTTCTTCACCTTCGATCCCACACCCAGCACTTTCCGGTTGCTGCTGCCTCCCCCAACTGGTTCCCACTGAATCTTCTTCATGGAGTTCCTGCCTGCCCTTAAACATTAGTGTTCCCCTGTGTTCTACCCTCAGACCACTGCCCCTTACACTCTGCATCATCTGCTTGGGCAATGCCATACAATCCCCCATTTGGAGCTTCCCCCTGTAAACTGAGGGGTCCCACATCTATCTCCGACCCTCACCTCTCTACCCAATTTCAGATTCCTGTATCCATCTGTGTCAGATTCCTAGGCACAACCTGACAGCACACCTTTACCACCATAACTTCAACACCAGCACAGCATTTAATGAGTGAATGCACTTGGGGCGCTCATAGCCTCCTCAAACTTAATGTGCCCCCATCTCAACTCACTGATTTGTCCCTGAACCTATTCCCTCTGAATTTTCTTCCTTGGTGGCATTACTACTGCTTCTGTTTTGGTGTCACACCACTCTCTCACTGCCACCACCATGAATCAGTCACCAGGGCGTAACTTCTCCCCCACCACAAAGTGCACCCGGACTCTTCTGATCAGAGGAGTCTAGCTCCTTTAGTCTAAATGATGCCCAGACTCCCACTACAGTTACCACTGGACTCAGACCCTTGTCCCCCTCACTTGCTGTTCTTTCTGTTCTTCTCTTAGTATTTACCACAGAGTTTTATAAGTCCCTCTACACTAAATTGTGAACTGTTTCAAAGTAGGGTCTATGTTTTATTCATCTTTATATTTCTAGCAACTACAAAGTGTTCTTTTTATTAAATAGGAACACTTACTTAATTTCATTGTATAAACAATTGCATAAGTGTATAAGTGATTTATTACATAAGTGCTTTACTGATTCATGTCCTGCATTCAGTAAATATTTCATTTGCTCAAAAGCAATACTGAGAAATAAAACCCCAAACCTCAACCTAGTATGAAAATAAAAAATCTGTTAAATTTCACACATTAAGTGTTATGAAAAGGGTACACATTACATGTTACTTATTTAATATAAGTTCATTGTACAAATGATTGATAAATGTATAGGTGATTTGCTATATAAGTACTTTACTGTTTAGTAATTTGCAGTTCACAGACATTTCATTTGATTAAAAAATAAAATCCAAAACCTCAACCAGGTATGACAATAAAAGTTAAAATCTGTTAAATTTCATGAAATGTACATACATGTTACCACATCACTGTACCTATCTTTAAATTCTTCACTTATATTCTAAAATTAAAACCAACTAAGGAGACCAGATGTCTTTCCAGCTGCATTCAAGTTAAATACAGTGCTTCAAAGGCCAAGTCTGCTTGGCTGACCTGCTTTGGAATTTCAACTGAAATAACTGCACATTAGCAGGAGAGCTCTGATTTCTGGGAGGCAGCCCTTATGACTTCTCTGAGCTCCACAGTCAGCCTCAGTAACTAACATCCCCTAGTAGTTTACTCAAACCACTCTGAACCCACCTGGGGTGTTCATGGGACCTATTTACGTCAACAGACCATATTTACTGTGACACTGTGATGCATTTAAGCATAATGAAGGATGGAGAAGAGGGACATCATATAGTCCCTGGCTTCGCTCAGCTTGCAATCTGACAGGTGGAGACCACTCATGAACAGCAATGGGCCAAAGTAACCACCAAGCTGTTTGGTCTAATAAGGGCACAAGGGAGGGCATTCCAGGCAGAGCCCTGAGAGCTCCCTCTGCTAGATTACTAACTACAAATGAATGTCTTAAACCTGGACTAGTTCTTGCCTCTGATTCATTCCAGTTCAGCAATTTAACAAAAAGGGATCTGTTTCTAGAATGTGATGTAACAAGCAAAGGGAGCAGCACACAAAGACAGAGCTAACAGGAAGCCTGTCCCACCACAAATAGGCGGTCCCTTAAAGCTCAGGTCAACTCTCTTTATTAGTGAGTTAGAGCAATATCCACCAAAATTTCAAATGTACCTAGGAATTACACTTTTAGGTATTTATTCCATGGATATGTATCTACAAGCATAGATACAGATATAAAAGGATGCTCATTGCAGCAATATTTGTAGGAACAAAAAATAAGGGAAAGACTCTAAATGACCAAAAACAGGAAACTGGATAAGGAGCATACTATCCAACTGTTATTTTAAATGTGGTGGTGGTGGTGGTGTATGCTTTTATGTTCTATGGGGAGGGAGGGAGGGATGCTTACATTCAACTTTATATCTTTTTGCACTGTTGGAATTTTTTGAGTATGTAAATACATTACTTTTATCATTTAAATGAAGCAAACATTTTTTAAATAAATAATCCCTGTATGTCACCTCCTCTGTGGATTCCTCCTGTTACCAACACTGCCCTCCCACTGGCTTCCCCCTTGATACCTCTCTACCATCTCATATTTATTACAATTATTAGCAGCCTGGAAGTGAGATAGGCTTCCTGGGCTCTAATGAGAAAGCTTTGTAGTTTATCCCCGAGTTGAGTTCTTATGATGAGTTAAATCCAACATTGGGCACATCTGTGAAACTGTTTATAAAGCAGCGATTAACTTTATAAATCTAACATTCCATTCATCCTTAGGATCACTGTGTTGCCTGCCCCATCCCCAAATACATAAAGAAAGCTCTACCTTGGAGGGCTTGTACCCAAACAGCATTACAACAGCAACTTTAAAGTCCTCTCTGCTTAGATAGCCTTTGTTATCTTCATCACATGCTTTGAATACCTAAGGAATATGAAAATAGCCTTAATTAAGACAGAAACCATTTGTCCTATTATTACTAGTTTATATTAAATTTGAACCTCAAAAATCTAACATTCAGCCCAACAGTAGGGCTCGAAAATGTAGTTTCATTATCCTGCTTTTAATTCTTAAGAAATGTTATTGATAGGCTAAAATTTACATCTCAAAAGTTCCAACGACTTAATCGCCAAATTGACGCAAATTAGTTCCTTTAAAGCCATTGGGTTAAATTCTACCCAAAATTCACTCATAGCATTAGAAAGATTGGGCAAAGGGGGCTACTAGCCTCGAAAGATGGGAGGAGAAACGCAGATTAGTTAACAAACCAATTAATGAAGATAAGTAGCCAGAACACTGGACAGGGAGCCAGAGGCCTTGCAGCCCTAGGCTGTCATCAACCATGGCCCTTTGGCAGGGCAGTTCAGTCCCTGCCTGTGCAACGAGGCTAAGACCCAGGTTGGGTGACCGAAGTGAGAGCTCCGTGTCTAGTTAAAGTCCGCGACTCAGTCCTCCGGACACCTACTTCCACCCACTTCTTGTGTTCTGAGGGGCTGGTTTCCCACGTCCGCGGCCGGGCCCTGGCCTGGGCGGCCTGGGAGAAAAACATCGCGACGCCACAACCTAGTCAATTCAGCGGAACCCTCAACCTTAGAGGCCACAGCCTGACGCACTGCCGAGAACCCGCCACACTCTCGGCGCCTCAGGGAGCTGAACTTCGCCGGGCACCTCCAACGTCTTCTCCCATTGGACGGCCTGCAAGCCACTGGCGTTGATCCCGCAGTCCTATAGGCCAGAGGCTTTGTTTAAGACTGTTTCCTCGGAACAGCCTATGGCAGAGAGGCTCCCAGGCCCGCCCCCAGAGCTGGGCTCCGCCCCATCTAGTCCCCTTAACTCCTGGTGCGCGGCTGGGGATCCAGCTCACCTAGGTGCTGCTTCAATGTGTTCAGCGTGATGCCTTTCATTTTCTCTCCCCACACCTTGCAATAAATTACTTTTGATAATTTTTATCTACGGGACTGCGCTATTATAGAGACAGAAAAAGAATGTGAACAAAGCATAAAAGGAGCCAAACAAAACGAGCCCAGTCCAGGATTCACGTGCAGATCAGCAAGTCCTTGTGGTCCAGCCCTCCGGGTTCTGTTTCGTCTTCCTGGTAACTCTAACACTTAGCACGATCCCTGGCACAAAGTAAACGTCCAGTAAACGAACCAAGTGAGCTCTTAGGAAATTTGAGGCAAGTTATTCCATTAAATCCTGTGGGCGAGGAACCTGGTATGAAAGAAACCCCGAGAAAAAGTAGTGTAAACAGCACTGAGCCCAAATTTCACAGCAAACGTCCTTATTAAAAGTAAGCAATATGGAGAGGGTTCCGCTTTATAAAGGAGTTCATCTTAGACCCCTCTTCTAGCGAGTGAGCAAGACTAACACACAGACACACCTGTTTCAACTCAGAAACAGGCATTACAGGTCGAATCGAATGGGAGTTCATTTAAGCTTTTATTTCACAGCAGGTTCTACAGTGTAAGCCCGCTTCTCCCGGGACACAGATGTCAGCCCTCAGCTGCCTCGAACCTCAGCTGATCGTCTCTCTGCCTTTAAAACAAACGCCCCAGCACGAAGCACCGGGAGCCTGAAGCTGTCTATGAGAATCCTTGTAAATAGGATGTTTTGCTAATTAACTACGGGAGAAACAGGTAACACTTCTTTTTCCTCTCTCCCTTTTTGTAGAAGTGGCCAGGAGATGAGCCGAGAGCCACAGGCAGCCAGGCGTCCCTTCCTCCCTCTTGATATGGTGGTCTTTAGGACCCAGTGACAGGCGTCCCGGAAGAGGAAGGGGCAGGGCCGTGAGATGCGCGCGGCGGCCCGGAGACTTTGAACTGCGCGCAGGCGCGGGCGGCCACGGACTCCCGGAGTCTCAGGTGTGTTCTCTGTGGAAGCCCAGCCCCGCGATCCCGCTGGTTCCGACCCCGTCGCGGTACGCGGGTCGCTCGGGTCGTGAGTACCGGGTGAGGCTGGAGGTGGATCTCGAGGGAAGCCGAGCATCTTGCAAAAACACTAGGTAGGGTCCCCCACTGGACCCCGGCTTCCTCCAGTGATAGTACCTCTTAGGCGCGAGCGCGAGGCGCTGCAGAGACCCGAGTCCCGCCAGGAGTGTGGGCGTGAGGGGTCCCCTTGCTTGGGTTCTTGTTCGGGCTTCTCCACGTAGTGGGTGGGTGGTCTCTGAGCGTTTACCCTATTCCAGGCACTTAACCTTTCTGTGCTGTTTCCCCATAAAAGGGAACGGTCCTGGTACTTGTGAAAGTGAAGGGAGTTTATTCCTGGTAAAACGCTGCGGATAAGCTCACGGAGAAGTTAGCAGCTCTTACTTCCTCACTTCACTCCGCCCCCCACCCTCTGCAGGAGCCTCCTCACTTAGACTTTTGTCCCTTTCCACACCATTCTCCACGCAGAGCTGTAAGGACGTAATGTTTTTAAGAGGGGTAAATTGTGGCTCTCCCGTGGGCCCCCACTGTTCTTACGCGAAGAATAAAATCCCGTGTCTTTTTCACGCCTTACTCCTGCCCATCCCCTTTGTTCTGGACCGTTGTGTCCTTGCCCAAGTCCCTTTGTCTGCTCTTGCAGTTATTACAACCTCGCTCCCACCTGACCTTTGCAGGTTGGGTTCCCTCTACTTGGAATACTGCCCCTTCCTTTCCTTTTGGCTGGTTCCTTTTCATCCTCCAGCTCTCACTTAAATGTTATTTAGTTGGATAGTGTTCCAGAGTAAAGGCATCCCTATAATTGTCTCATACCTGTGGAATGTAAGGAATGTAAAGATATCTTGCCTTTTTGTTGTTTTGTTGTTGTTTATTTTTGTGTGGGTTTCTTTTTCCTTCTAAAATATAAGCTTCTCTAGGGCAGAAACTGTTTCTATATTGTTAATTCTTTGTTCCCAGTACTTGGCACGTAGTAACTGCTCAGTTGTTGATTGAATGAACTCTAGGAGGTAGGTATGAGGCCCCTTTTACTGAGGAGGAAACTGAGGGTCAGCAGTTAAGTAACCTGCAGAAGCATACATTTACCACCTAGTAATGACTGGATTGAAATCGGGACTTGTGTTTGCCCACTACTGGCCTCAGTTGAGGAGCTTGACTCCAATGTCCAACTAATGGTCTGCAAGCTCCTGTACGAAGGAGCCTGGGAGTCTGAAAGAATTGCCCCGCTGGGTGCGGTATGGTGTGGGTTGAGGAGGAGCTAGCCACTTTAATGCATTGGGGTGTGGGAAGTGAGTGAAGGAGTACTCATTTGCATCCACAGATTTTTATTAAGTCCTTCGTAAAAGCTCCAACCTTCCAAGTGGGCATTTGGTGAGAGAATTTCTTCAGATTTTCATCTTCCTTGGCTTCGCTTTTCCTCTTCAGAGTTCAAGAAAGTGGAAATCAGACCATGTGGTTTAGAAAAGAAAAGAGTGTTTTGGTTCAGTACAAGGTCTCTGCAGGTTTTCGTGGTTAGTTTTAGGACTAGGCCAATAAGATCATTATTAAGTTAGTTGGGTCCTCAGGAAAATACTTGTAAATAATGTATATACAGAATTGAGCATTTGACACTGTCAAGGACTTTGTTAAGCTTCTTGGTAAGTAGCTTGTCTGTGGAGCAATAAGAAGTAATTACTGAAGTCCAGACTCCCATCACTTCAGTGAGGGATAAGTCTGCAAATCAAAACTTGAGCATAGAATTATTCTTGAAATTCTTTAAATTGCCCTTAGCCCCAAGCACCTGTTGGAAGCTTCAGGGTCAAGAATAAACATTTTGTTTTGGACTTTGGCTCAACCCCCTTTCTTAGGGCATCTCAGAACAGGGCCTAGAAGATGAAGGGAGAGGAGGACAAGGTGACCAGGATTTTTGCTGTCACTGTATTTGCCAAATTCCTACAGCAGATCCTGGTAACATGCTTCCGAACACCTACGAAGCAGCTGGTGTTGGTCACATGCTTCAGCATCTGGTCGGTATCAGGTGCGCGGTATGTGTTGTGGACGCTCATGTAACGGGAATCTGAGAGAAGTAGAGTTTGCCCGTGGCAACTGTGGGAATGGAAGGTAATGATATTTCTATCTTTTGTTTCCAAAGGACGTGAAATGTCCCAGGAAGGCGATTATGGGAGGTGGTCGATATCCAGTAGTGATGAAAGTGAGGAGGAAAAGCCCAAACTGGACAAGCCATCCACCTCTCTTCCCCTCCATGCCAGACAGGAAGCAGCACCTGAGCCAGGATACACCTGTTCCGAGGCTCGGAAAGCCGCCCACCGGAGGAAGATGTCACCCTTAAAATTCAGCAACACAGATGCAGTTTCAGAAGTTTCACCCCCTAAAAGGCAGAAGAGTGGCTCTCAGGAAGACCTAGGTTGGTGTCTCTCCAGCAGCGACGATGAGCTGCCACCAGAGACGCAGCAGAAGCCGGCTGAGCAAGTGGCAGTCAAAGAGGAGAAGGACCTCCCCTCCCCCAAAGACAGTGCTGCCCCGAGAGCTGGAAATCACGTCCAGCCCAGGCTCAAAGAGGACGAAGAGGACTACGAAACGTCAGGGGAAGGCCAGGACATTTGGGACATGCTGGATAGAGGGAACCCCTTCCAGTTTTACCTCACAAGAGTCTCGGGAATTAAGCCGAAGTATAATTCTGGAGCCCTCCACATCAAGGGTAAGTGGGTTGGTGTCCCTCGGGGGAACAGGAGGGTAGCCTAGAAGAACCCTTCTTCATGGTCTTGACTAAGGAAAAGAAAAATACCATTTTGACGAGCTCAGTGCATGCATTTGACAGCAAACTGTTTACTTAACACAGGAAGTCAGAGGGTGTTTCTCACAGCCTCGGAGATCAACCAGTTAGAACACTTAGCTCAATGTTTAGAATTGTTTAACTTTCAAGTTAAAAGATTAAACTTGATCAGTAACACTTTATTAATGGTAGCAAATACTTGATCAGCAGCATCACCTAAATCTTGTTAAGAATGCACACTCTTGGAGTTCCATGGTGGTGTAGTGGCTAAGGCTTTGGTACTGTCAACACTGTGGCCTGGGTTCGATTCCCAGCCAGGGAACTACCCATGTTTAAAAAAAAAAAAAAAAAAAAAGAATGCACATTCTTGGGCACCACCCAGATTCACTGAATCAAACTCTGGGAGCAAGGGCCTATAATCTGTTTAACAATCATTTGGGGCAAACCTGTCCAACCTGCGGCCCAGGACAGCTTTGAACACGGCCCAGCACAAATTGGTAAAGTTTCTTAAAACATTAAGAGATTTTTTTGGTAACCTTTCTTTTTTTTTTTTTTTAGCTCTACAGCTATTGTGAGTGTGAGTGTATTTTATGTGTGGCCCAAGACAGTTGTTCTTCCAGTGTGGCCCAGGGAAGCCAAAAGGTCGGACACCCCTGTTGTAGGTGATTTCGAACCACTCAGGTTTGAGACCACTGCTTGGAAGCCTGGTTTTGGTTCCTGGTGAAGAAGCAGAAGAGTGCCAGCCAGCATGCAAACCGATGTTTCAGTTCTGGTGGTTTTGGTTACTTCCCACAGGCACCTGGGTCGCGTTGTGATACAGTTTGGTCTTCCTCCCTGGTTTTATTTGGTTTTTGTCCCAGGCTCCTGCAATAGCTCTAAAATAATAAAGATCATGGGAGTATCTTTTCGTTATTTGTAACAAGCCCCTTTCTACCACACCTGGGTTTATGTTAATGAGGTGACATTTGGAAAGCCCTTTAAAATTGGGGGCTGGTTGCCAGGGGAATAAGTATGTGATTGAGGTTGGAATTTGAAGCCTCACCCGCAACCTCCAGGAAGAAGAGAGGGGCTGGAGGTTGAGTTAATTACTGATGGTCAGTGATACCCAAGCATGCCTATGTAATGAAGCCTCCTTTAAAAAAAAACAAAAAAACCTAATTGAAGGGGATCAGAGAGCTTCCAGATTGGTGAACACTTGGAGGGCGCACCTGGAGAGGGCGCACCTGGAGAGGGCGCACCTGGAGAGGGCGCACCTGGAGAGGGCGCACCTGGAGAGGGCCTGGAAGCTCCAGACCTCTCCCCCGATGCCTTGCCCTATGCATCTCTTCCATCTGACTGTTCTGAGTTGTTTCCTTTTATAATAAAGCATTAATGTATCCATAGTAAGTAAAGTGCGTTTCTGCCTTCTGAGGCTTTCTGGCAAAGTATCGAATCAGAGAAGGGGGTTGTGAGAACCCCCAAGTAATATTAATAGCTTCATAGAAGTATAGAAGGTCTGGACTTGGACATGTAATTGACATCTGAGGTAGGGGCATTCTTGTGGGACTGAGCCCTTAACCTTTGGGATCTGATACCAACTCCAGGTGGATGGCATCAGGATTGGATGAAGTTGTAGGATACCCAGCTGCTATCTGCAGAGACAACTGGTATCAGGAGTATTGGGTGAAGAGAGAAACAGTTTTCCTTTAGGGGAGAACAGCAGGTGATCTAGAATCTCGAGACATTTTGCATCCTGGCCTCACCAGTCACTTGCTGTGTGGGCAGTTAACAACAGAGCTAACATTCTTCAAACTTAAGTTTACTCATCTTTAAAGTGAGGATTCAGAAAAAATACATGAAGTGATTAGCATAATAGACTCACATGGCAGATATACAAAATAAACATTACCCTTATTTCAGATGACTTTTTTTTTTTACTGTCTTGCGATCAGGAATAGAATTATGTGCACTATTGATGTTTTAATTACATATCAAATATATAATTGTATATTGTATATCTTCGTGGTATATCAATGTTGGTGTACTTAATTCCATACTGTAAGCAAGTTAGATTCTACAGGGATTTTTTTTGGTTTTTTGTTTGTTTGTTTTTGGAGAATCTCTTATCTAGATACTTTGAAGAAATATTAGATAGATCTCAGGATTTTTGTTTTGAGACAGAACTATGCAAGGTTTTGCTGTATATAATAAAATGATAAAGACTGGCTGTTAGCAACAGGATATTGAGGAAGGGGAGATAACATTAAGATAGGAGCTTTTATGTACATTATCTACTTTAATCCTCACAACAGCCTTATGAGTAGACATTACAGTTGTCCTGTTTGGATAGGTGAATAATCTACCCAAGGTCACAGAGCTGGTAAATGATGGAACTGGGGTTTGAAACCGGGCATTTGGCATCAGAATCTAGGCTCTTAACTGTTTGATATATGACCCCAACATCTGGAGTGATGCATATGGTGTCTACAAAATCGTACATTATTTAGAAGATCTCGTGGAGGAAGAGGACTTCAAATAGGCCAAGAAAGATGGGTAAAATTTAGACAGGTAGAAAGAGTGGCCAGTGTGGGACAAATAGAAGACACCATCAAGGAATGCATTGCATTTTATCTCTTGATGGTGCTACTGTCCCTTAAAAATAGAGCATCCTTAAGAGGACTTCTTTGTTCTTTTAAAATCTTTGTACCTGAGCATCTGACTCATTCTGGAAGGTAGGAGGCGCTCAGTAAATACAGGTCAGATGCATGAATGAGCTGTTCTTAATCCTGTGACACTTGGTGGTTAAGAACAGAGGTGCTGGAGTCAAATTGCCTGGGTTCATGCTGCTGCCCTCTTCCTAGCTGTGCGGCTGTGGGTGGCCTCCTAAGGAGGGACTCCTCATCTACAAATAGGAATGACCGATCTCTCAGAAGATGGCTGTAGGGAACAGAGTTAATACATGGAAAGTGCCAGGAACAGTACCTGGCCCTCATAGGTCCTGCCTAAGTGCAGCTCTTAGAATCAGTGATGGCGATCATGATTGTGTGCTTCCACAACGATCATGTACTTCCTGTCATGGTGTAGTTTATAAGAATTGAGCTTTCGACCTATGTGAATCAAACTTGAATGCATGTGAGGTGGGATCAAACTCCTTAGAGATAACCTGGAATGCTAGAGATGGCGAGCTTAGAGCTATGGGTGCCTCTGCCCTCTCCTTCACAGGAAGCCAAGTACTCTTGGGCTCGGGGACCACCCTACCAGTCCCTGTTTGGGGAGGTTTCCTGGAGAGAGACTTGAAGGAGATATAAGAGATCTTTGCATAATTAACAGGGGGAGGAAAAACATGTATCATTATTGCCTTTTTTGGCAGTTTCAATACTGGTCATCCAGTATAGAATTTGTAGATTTTAATTTTACGTTATATTTTGTTAAAGAATACATAATAAATAGTATTAAGTAGTGCAAGGAAATTTTCTCCTGGATTTTATAGATTATTAAAGTCTACTTCTCAGTCCACTGTTTTCTAAGCCAAATTTTGATCGACAGTGACCATTTAGTAAGTCAGCTGTGATTATTATTACTAGAAAATTTTTGTCAAATTATGAATTAGATTTAAATGTTTGTTTTGTCTTCTCAGATATTTTATCTCCTCTGTTTGGGACACTTGTATCTTCAGCACAGGTGAGTTTACAGTTAAATTTGTTTTTTTTTTATTGTCTATTGTTGGATGAAAGGGAACAAATAAATAACTGCATAGGAAAATATGAATGGTGGGGACCTGTGTCTCAGTCCTGTGCATGGTCCCTGCCGCAGTTGTGGGAACCACACCTCTCGGCCTGGAGCATGGTTGCCACTGTCAGGGGAGCTCCTGGCTCTGGATTAGGCAACAAAGATGGGCTAAGAAGTCACTTTGGAAATTACAGCCTGAAGGACTTTTATTTGGGACACTGATAATCTCATGGGATTCTGGTACAGCCTCCTGGGGCAGTGTGGTTAGAGTGGTGAAGACCAAGTCAAGTTTGATTTGACTTAGAAAAGGAAGAAATTGTCAGTGCCTACCAAAAAGAAGTGAGTAAAAATTCTGGATACTTCTGCATTGTTGGCTCCTGCCCAACAGAGCTGGTGCCTTTGCATTGATAAGTCATGTTAATGCTCCAGGCGTTCGAGTAGAGTCAGAAAAAAAGTCACATCCCTGAAGAAGGCGAGGCCTTCTGGACTTGTCCTGTGCCACCTGGCCTCGGGAATTGTGGTCTCCCAATGTAAGGTGGGGTGGAAGTGTGAGTTCTCTTCACTGCATTGAGTCACTGTGTTCAGGAGGAGGGTCAGGGGTTACCTAGATATGGGGCTGACCCCCCCATAACAAGTCCAATGCAGAACTTCGGGTCAAGATATAATTGTTAGAAGCCTGGTGAATGTCCAGTCAAGATGCCTGTTTACAAAGCTAACTCATAAGTTAGGCTGAAAGGAATTATTCTTTTCTAAACGCCCTTTTCATAATAACCTAGGGCAAAAGGGATAAATATATAAGTCCTTTTTTCAAATTAATCAGAGAGCCCTCAAATAACAAGCACGCATGCTGCCGAAAGATGCGGAAGCAGTTTCTTTAGAACCTGTTTTCTCATGCACCCCATTGGTTCAGACTCCTTGGACCAAGAATTCCCTTCAAGATCTACTTTAGGTTTGTTTGTGAGGATTGTAGCGTAACTGTCCAGGTTTATGAATGAAAATGTAGTTCATCATTGTTTCCGTGTAACAACCAAATAGCTCTCCATATAGACTGCTTGGCTAAATGACCCATGACTTCCTTCCTTCTCTTTCCTCCCATCTAGTTTAACTACTGTTTTGACGTGGACTGGCTCATAAAGCAGTACCCACCAGAGTTCCGGTGAGTTCTGCAGGATGACAGATGGCATCCTAACTGTAACGGGGCTTTAACACGCAAGGTTTGTGCTTCTCAGACAGCCGCCTACCATTTTTTTGAGTATGTCATTTGAAACCATTGAAGTCATAGAAACATTAAGTTATATTGCAAAAACAGCATTTTGTGATCTAAGTAATAATGTACATTCCTTATGCAAATTTTGACATTTTCCTTTATTGTTATGTCCAAAAGTAGATAAGGACAAATTCTAACCCAAATAAGAGAACTTTATGTCCGGTGTTAACGTGAAAGAAAGGATCTGCCCGCCCGCCCCCCCCACCCCCACCCCGCTTTCTGGGCCTGTCAGCACGCCACGCTTCACTTAGCTCATTAGTGCTGTTCCGAGAATCTCTTTCTCAAATGGTTCTTCTTCCTGTAGTTTATTTAATAAAGGGGGTCCTAGGACCTTCCCTCATCCAGATTATTGAGGTAATTTCCACTCTGTCTTCTGCAATTCCTCAGCCTGGAATTAGGCAATACAGACCAAATAAAGATAGCATCACACAGTCAGTCACATGGCACCTGGTTGCTAACACATTTACATGGCAGAATCCATAGCACGTGAGGAGGAGGACTACACATGCAGGAACAATGACTGTCAGGGTCCTCAAAGGCCTTGGTGCACTTCAGGATCACGTTGTGCAAGCCGTCACCATTAACAGTAGACAAAATGCTGTGGGAATTTCCCAAGTGGCTTTGGCGCTCAAGGGCTTGTCTTTGACCTGCACGCATAGGGTTAGTTTTAGCTGCATGTGACAGAAAATCCCAAAACATTACTGCTTTAAACGAAGAAAGAAAAAACTTTCTGCAGCCTAAGAAGACCAGGCGGTAGACATCATGGTCTGGATTAGAGGCTACCATGGCTCTCGGGGACTCACACACCCCTTCTGTCTTCTGTTCCACCATCCCGCTGTGTAACTTCAGTCTTCAGAGTCACCTTGTGGTCCAGGGTGGCACCTAGAGCTCCAGGTCACCAGTCTGTGTTCCAGGTGGCAGGAAGGAGAAAGGGAGAGAAGGACGAGAGGGGTGCCCCCTCCGGGCAGCCTTCCTGGAAGCGTCCCCACAGCACCTGCTTATATTTCCTCGAATGGACTCAGTCACACGGTTATAACCAGCTCTAAAAGAGGCTGCAAGCGCAGTCTTCGCTGAGCATACCTTGTCCTGACTGAGGTCTGGGTCTTGTTAGGAACGAAGGCAGAAGGCATGTTGGGAGGCAACGGGCACACTCTGCCACAGGCTCCTCTGGGCCACATGCATCCCCGGGAGTTGCATTGTTGTTTTTTGTCCCTTTGCTTCTCAAAGACCTTGGAATCAAATTGTCACCCCTTTCAAGTATTGCCAAAGTATAGACTACCATTCCTTTAGTATTTATTACAAGTTTTCTCACCCCAAGAAAGCTCTGCTGGAATCCCAACCCCCAGTACCTCAGAATGTGACCTTACTTGGAGACAGCTTTTATGGAGATAAAATGAGGCCATTAGGGTAGATCTTAGTCTAATATGATGGGTGTCCTTAGGAGCGGAGATTTTGACACAGACACAGAGTGAAGACACGCGGAGAACACCATCTACAAGTCAAGAGACGCCGGAGCTACCAGGAGCTAGGAGAGAGGCCTGGAGCAGATTCTTCCCTCAGCCCACAGAGCAGCCAGCCCAGCTGACACCGGGGTCTGAGACTTCTAGGTTCCAGAACTGGGAGACACACGTTTCTATGGTTTACGCCCCCCAGTTTGTGGTTCGTTATCATGGAAGCACCAGCAGACTAGTACAGTCACCACTAGTACAGTCACCACAGTAACCTAGTCAGGGGTCAGGAGAGTCCTGCGTCTCCCACCACCCCATCATTGCAGACTGCACCTCAGGATTGCCATCAGAAACACTGAGGAGGAGTGACTTCAATGTCAAGTTAAGATGACATCCAGGAACTACTGAAGACAAACTGAAAATATGGAAAAATTCAGATCATGATGGTTTATATCTTCTGTTGTCGTCCAGATGCTGCCTGGAGTAGGGTTCACCAGAGGAAGGGGGCGGATGGGAGATACATGTAGATGGAGAGTTACCATGAGTAAGTGGCTGGAGCAGGAGGCCCACCCATCCCAGGGAGCGCTGTCTCTTCACTGAGCCCACCAATTCAAATGCTAATCTCATCTGGAAATCCCCGGTACAGACACACCCAGAAATAATGTTTTCTCAGGACACCCAGTCAAGGTGGCACAGAAAGTTAACTATTACACCCTGCCTTTTTGTGGTAGTTTATAGAACCAATAAATTTGAAGGAATTAATGCAGGCGTCAACTTCTGTCAATAATATTTCTTTTTTTTTTTTTTTTTAAGTCCTGATGATCTGGTAATACTGTTTTTAGGTGATAGATACATGAGTGTGGCTTATGTTATTTTCTGTACTGTTTTTCTAGTTATAAAATAGAAAATTTTTTTCTGATAGAAAAAAGTTGGGAAAGCGTGTTTCTTAGCTTTATTTGACCTAATGTTAGAATAAAGCTCTTGGGCTTAGGTAAGCTAGGCATTTGTACCGGAAGCGCATTTTCTAGAATGTTTCTTTTTAGTTGTCCCTTCCTATATGGTAGAAAATCGTTCTGCTCTGAGATTGATAAATGTGGAAGTGGTTACAGATGTTTATCTTGATTGCTCTTTGGAGAAAAAAATCCAATTATTTTGTTGGAAGCACTTGTAAAGGTATTTTGATTTCTAAGGATTATTGTGCTTTGAATTAACTAGAGAAGATCATGGTTCCCTTAAAAACCATTTAAATCTATTCCTGAAGAGTATTTTTTGTTGTCTTTAGGAATTCAGAAATATACAGCATTTTCCACATGCCTAGGACTCTGTTTCATTAAAATATAATCTTACCTTTTAATGAGTCTATGTCATGCTGTGGTCCTGATCTGTTGACTCTTGTATCCTGGGGAGTCCAATGTAGCACCTAGCACACAGTAGGAGATTGGTGAATGTAGGCCTAGTAAGATAATCCATTGCTTATTCCAAAAGGAGGGAAAGAAAAGAGCATCATGCTATACAACAGTAGCCGTGTATCTTTTAATCCATCTAAATTTAAACATATTAACACATGGGCTAATTCTATGCCTTTTGGAACCAGAAAAGATAATTCATTACTCAAGGACTTTCTTGAGTCAGCCCCACAGGGTTGCAGTAGAGCTTTAAGAATAGGCCACCTGGCCCCTTATAAAGGCAACTGGTTAGGGAAGATTAGCTGATCACTGCCCTGTGTTAGCCCTGTACTCACCACAAAGGCCAGAAGCAGGTGTCGGGTGGTGAGGAAACTAGCATTCCTTCACTAGGCAAGAGTCCGACTTTATAAATAATGTGTTTTAAATACTTCTGATCTATTTTCAGGAAAAAACCAATCCTGCTTGTGCATGGCGACAAACGAGAAGCTAAGGCTCGCTTGCATGCTGAGGCAAAGCCTTACACAAACATTTCCCTGTGCCAGGTGAGATGCTGATCGCCATTTGAGGCCATGCTTGGGCTTAGAGTTGGAGGAAATTTAGGTAGGTAGTCTGTCACCTGCCTAGTGCAAGGGTCCTTCCTCTCTTCAGCACCCCAGCAGATATTTGTCTAGCCTTGCCTCCAATCCCTCCTAAGGTAGCCCATCCTATTTGTGGGAAGCCCTTGTGGTTAGAAAGATTTTTCTTTATGTTCACCTGACATCTCTGTGTTAGTCAAGATTCTTCAGAGAAAACAGCTAGTAGGGATGTGTGTGTGTGTGTGTGTGTGTGTGTGTAGATTTATTTTAAAAGAATTGGCTCATGTGGTTGTGGGGCAAGTCCACCATCCACAGGGTAGACCAGCAGGCTGGAGACAGGAAGAGTTTATGAGGTAGTCTGAGCCCACAGGCAGTCTGGAGACTGAATTCCCTCTTCCTTGAAAAAGTCGGTTATTTTTCTCTTAAGGCCTTCAGCTGATTGGGTAAGGCCCATATGCATTTTGGAGGGTAATCTGCTTTACTCAAAGTCTACTAATGTAAATCTTAAACTCATCTAAAAAATACCTTTACTGCAACATCATACTAAATACAGTAGACCTCATTTAACCAGCACCCATGGGAATTGGTAGATGCCAGATAAATGCTTGAGTTCCAGTTAACGGAGCAGCTACTGTATCTGGATACTGTGGCCTAGCCCAGTTGACTTATGAAATTAACAATCACAGTCTTCCTCCTTGTAACATCCACACATTGGGCCTAATTTTTCCCCTCCAGAACCAGATAGAGTAGTTCTCCACCTTGCATGCATATATCACAATTCTAACATTTGAAGTCATCTCCCTTAGGTTTCTCACTTTCTTCAAGTATATTTGATGTAGCATGGATTCTATCTTACCCCAACCTGTAGTGTCCTCTGGTTGTGCCTCTCAAACCCTGGGTTTCAGCATTGATGTAACCCCTGTGCTTAATGTGGTTAAGAGTTCAAAACTTGCTTCTTCCCAACATGTTTGTCGTTCACCTTCAGGCATGCCTTTGCTAAGCAATTGCCTCCGATTCCATTGTTTTGCTTTTGCTTCCCAAAGAAACAAGAGGTTAAACTGCAGTAGGATAGCTCTCATCAGACCAAAAATGGGCAGAAAATAAAATAACAGGCACCTTGAAAACCAGTCAGGTTGAGGAGAGCTTGTGGCGTGCCTGATGGCATGCTCCGGGCCTGCCACTAGAGGGCGAAACGAACCGCTGTCCTCCAAACCTTTTGCAAAGAGCTCTTCGGAAGCTCCCAGATCCCGTCTGAGGTCCAGGAACATTGTGGCCCATCCGGACCTATTGAAAACCATTGTATCTTGTCTATAAGATGAATTCTTGATCTTGACATCACTGAAAGGATCAGTATTTTGTACATATGGGGCCGGAGTCCGGAGATTAAGGTGGTCTGGTGGTCAGATTGCCTCGTTTGGAACCGGCTCTGCGTTCTAGGTGTATCATTCTGGGCTCATCACTTAACCTCTTGGAGCCTAATTTCTTCATCTTTAAACTTGCTAATACTGTTCTTCATAGGGTTGTTTGTGCAAAGGACTTGGTGCGTTTGCCCCCAAAAACACCCATTAAGTATTATCAGTTGAAGTTATTATCATCCTTGTTTTTGTGCTTAGACTCGCCCAAAACCATACAGCTTATAGCAAAACTAAGCTCAGAAGCCAAGCCTCTTGACCATTGCTTTTTCTGAGCTAAAATCAGTTTACAGAGTAGCAGTCTGCATTCTAATTTTGTAATTTTAAAGACTTGAAATACAATTCCCTGCTCTCTCTCCTGTGCCCAGACGGCACAAATGCATGCTGATCTGTGAGCATGCTCAGAGTTTAGGAGTATAGTCTGCAGGCATGCCCGTGACAGGGCCTGTGTCACACTCAGCTGTGTGTTCCCCTTTGCCCAGTACTGCCTCCAGCAAACAGCCATGCCAAGTCAAGAGGCTAGGATTTGTGCCTTCCTAACCGCTATTTTGACATTTCTATTTAACTCTTTCATAGCCTGCATCTTGGCCGTATTCTGCTTAACCAAGATCTTGCTATAGTGGGTGTTAGGTAAAATTGTTTCATTTCTCCACCCACCCAACCCTGATTTGTTTGTAAAGGTACCATTTTAACCCCCCCCCCCCCGCCCGCCAAAAGTGGATTTAACATATTATTTTCAGCACCTGCTATGTTATTAATGTAAGAAAACTTTTGTATTAACTTCATAATACAAGTCTTTCGACTGCTACCACATTCAATGTTTCTTTTAAAAAGTCTCTGAAAACTCTTTGCATGTATTATTTCTGTATAAGCCAATATCTCATTTTAGAACTTTGATTACAGTCTCATTTGTCCTTATTTTTTGACAGCTAAAGAAATCAAGCATTTCTGCTTCTAATTACTGTAATTAAAAATGCAGCATGTATTGAATCATTGTGGGTAGCTTTTTTTTAAAATAAATTTTAAAAACCAGCCTTACTGGATGCTATTGTAAAAGCTGTAATGCCGATCAAGGGCTTGTCCACCAGAGGGCAGTAAAAGCAGTTTTTAAAAAACCAAGTTGACCTGAATCTTGTCTCATTTCCAATAAGGTAAGGCTGTTCCTGAGCTTTTTTTAAATAAGTGACTTGACTTCTTTTTCATTCCAGGCAAAGTTGGAGATTGCATTTGGAACACACCACACGTAAGCAGTTTTTATTATGAAATGGGGAGGATTTTATAATTTTAATAGACCGAATGACACTATTCAGAAAGTGCCCTTATAGGAACTCACATGTGATGATTTTGCTGGGGAAAGAAAGCTGTCGGTCAGGAAGGAGAGGAAGTGAAGTTGTTTTCTAACAGCCTTAAGACAAAGTACTGGGATCTGGCTTTCAGCATTGAGGTATAACTCTGTGGTATGGTTTCTGCTTTTGATTCAGGATGTTCCTTATTGGAGAATGAACTGGTTGTGTGGTCCATGGTTGTGGGTGACTGTACGTGTTAGTCACGTGCTTGTGAATTGCACTACTCTAAAGAAAGTCTAATGGTTTTTATAAGATTATGAGTTGCATCAAAAAGAACATTGTTAGGTCAACTTCATGCTGGGATTGAAAGGAAAGCTATTTTACTAAAAGCTATCAACTCAGAAGGTTGATGTCCATCCCTACTCAAGATAGCTCAGAGATTTCTCTTAGAATAATTTTCTGAGACACTGCTCACCACACGGAAAAACTTCTGTTACGTCCTACTTGACACACCTAGCTCTTGACTTTGTTTTAGGTTAGTTTTACACCTGTTTTTGCTAAGCCCTTTTACACCATTGGTTCTATGAGGAAAGGAATAAGAGATGGTTCTCCCGTTTCAGTATTTTCACAATCACACTTCTCTAGAAAGGATTTGTGACAAAAGGAATGTGACAGAAGCACGTCTTTCTTCTAGACCATTGGGGGAAATGGGTAAGCTGGCTGCTTTGGGCACGTTTCTTCAGGTACCTGTCTGTCGGGCAAAAACGAATCTCAGGGGGAAGAGTTGTCCCGAGTCTTGCTTGACTTCTCTTTTCCTGATACTACGATGACCTAAACTGAGTGCATATGTTCTTCTTCCTCTTTGTACACTTAAAACTATATTTTGCCAATCTGCTTTTAAAAGAACCAGAGTGGAAACAGTTGAGCCATTTTCTGAAAGGATACCCATCAGCTCTACATTATCTGGTTTAGATACTCTTGAGTAAATGTTGCAGCGTTCACCAACCATCCCTAATTGGTAGCTTCATTCTAACGAAGGACAGAGTTTGAGGATTATTGAGCATGAGCTCAAGCCCTCAGCTCCGAGATCAATTATTCCATATGTGGCACTGAGCTCATGGGATGCTCATTTCGGCAGAGGATACAAAATGGCTTTGAATAAGGCAGCTCAGCATCCTGGGGTTCCCCTAATTGTGTCACAGGAGACACTGGATGGGTGGCAGTAGTCAGCCTGTCATGGGTAGACCTGCCAGTAATGGGTAACCCCAGATGAATCCTCATTCCCCATCCTTAGCTGGAACCCTAGCATAGGTACCCTTACCAATTCTAAAATAAATTTGGCAGGCCCTCACATTTGTGGGTTTGGAGCATGATTTCCTGGACCACCAGTCCAGATCCCCATGCTGGCCACACATTCTGGGCGAGCAGTCAGCATTTCATGGGCAGAGTCATACTGCACTTAATGTGCTAGCAAGTGGGAGAGCCTTGGTCCCAGGAGAGACTCGGTGTGCTGGGCCTGGCCAGAATCAAACACAGTGATGTGCGTTTGAGTCTAGTGCTTTTATTAGTGCTGTTGAAAGTATTATTTGGTCCTTTTCCTCTGTAGACCAGAGACCCCTGAGTAAGTAAGCAGTTTGCCTCAGACCAGTGTTGGAGACAGGACTAGAACCCATTTATTTTAACTTATTTTTGTTCGCTCACTGCTGGAATGGACTCATCATTTCCTTTGTTTCACTTTGTCTCCCCCGGCTCATGTGGACACACACACATACCCATACTCATATACACACACTCATATACATACACACACTTGTATACACATACACACATACACACACTCATATACACATACAC
>PVJL010002162.1:136646-212293 GCA_004026885.1 Lyroderma lyra | reverse complement strand
TGTATATCTGGATTGCGGTGGTAGTTACGAGTATATGAACATAAACATTCGTCAAACTCATTGAACTATACACTTAAAAAGGGCAAATTTAATTGTATAAAAATTGTACCTCAGTACACTTGACATAATAAACAAAGGTCACCTTGCAAGGTTGCAGGGGAGTTAACCCTTCATTGTCTGGGTGACTTTGGAGAGCACTGCCATTGTGCAGGCTAAATAAAGTCCATTGTGCGTGCCTGTGGCAGCTCAGACTCTGTAAGGCTGCCCTGCCCTGCTCTATCCAGCATGGGGCCAAGTGGTGGGTAGCAGTGATAGGCTTTCTGAAGTCCAGAGACCAATGTGGATGAAGCCCCCACATTTCTGTCTTTGGGCCCCACACACCCCCAGGACAGGGTCTTGACTGCTCTGGCCAAAGCTGGTCAGCATTCACGGGCCAGGGCTCTTTCTGAACCATGCCTCACGGAGCAATGTAAGGAGGTGCTTAGAGCTGCAGCTGGCACGACCCCCATTCACCAGAGTTCCCAGTCCAACTCACTAAAGTAACTTCCTATCCTGAACTTTGATCCCCCATGGTTGGGGGACTCTGTGATCTGCTGGTTGAAGGACCAGTAGGAGGGATGCATTACCTTGTCCAGGATGGCTCATGACCTCTCAGCCCCTGACATTGCCCGCCCCACCTGTGCCTTGCACACCTTCCTGGGGTGACCTCCCATGAATATGTGGACCATCTACAAATCTTCTGCTGAGTTCCACACTCATGGGCAGGTCACACTCAAAATGCCTCCAATGCAATAATAATCAGAGTCACTCACCTTGGCAGGCACTTTCAATATGCCAAGTTCTTTGCGACTGTGTCCTATACATGATCTCATTTAATTCTCACAATAACCTTAAGAGATAGACGCTGTTTTAAACTTTCATATCATGAAATAAAACGTACACACAGAAAATTGTACAAAAACAAATCATACAGCTCAACGAATAATCACAAGCAAACACACATGTGATACCATTCTGGCCAAGAAACAGAACGTGGCCAGCCCCCAGACCAGAGCCCACTGCTGACCCTCCAAATCACTACTCTGCCTTTCCTCCAGAGGTAACCACTCTCTGGCTTGAATAGTAATTGTTTTCCCACTTCTCTTCATATTTTAATGTTTGTCACCTAACCATTATCTCTAAAGCTCATTTAATTTGCCCTGCTTTTGAAACTCTACATATTTGGACTCAATCAGAATGCATTTTAAATAATTTCCACTACTTTGCAGCTCACCTGTTTATTCTCTTGTTTATTATCTGTTGTCAAAAAAAGAAGCTCTTCATTTGAATGTAGTCAAATTTATCACCATTTCCTTTGTTTAAGGCTTTTGTGTGCTATTTTTAAAAATCTTTTCTTACCCCAAGGTTATAAAGAAACTCTCCTGTATTATCTTTCAATGCTCTATTGCTTTGCCCTTCATATTTAGAAGTACAATTTACCTCCAATTGTTTTGGGGGGGGTTGGTGTGAAGTAGGGGCCTAATTTCATTTTTTTCATAGTGATATCTAATATTTTCAGAACCAGTTATTGAAAAAACATTACCTTTCTTCACTGTTCTTGTGCTTCACTTCAGATCTTCTCAATCCAATTTTAATTCTGGGCATTGCTAACAGCGCCTTGCTTCAGGTGCACTGCACGTCTCCTGCTTTATGCCACGGGGTCCCTTGGTACTCAGACGTATACTCACAGCTGGGTGTGCAAGTGAGTGAAAATGACATGCGGAGTGCTTAACCAAGGAGGACAGGAATTGATGGATAAGTGCTTTTCTTTCCCGCTCCTTGGGTGGAAAGTTCTGAAACATATCCTACATCTCCTCTCAGAAGGTCTCAGTTGGCTTGAGTCCCAGAATGCCCATGGCAGTGACCAGTTCAATAATTCTTTCTTGTATTGGCTTTTCTTCTTCCTTGTTTCAATCTTTCTAGTCCCATACTTTCTGTCTCCTTGGGATCACTTCCCAAAATAAACTACTTACAGTTCTGGAGGGAGCCCAGGGTAAGATAGTTGGTACTGGAGGTGGCTCAAAAAAGCAGACCCTCAGGATGGAATTATGGGATTGGCTCATGCACTGGTCATGCTGCAGTAGGATCCCTCTGCTGAGGGTAAGTGGGATGGTGATAACTCCTGGCATGCAATAGCAACATGATTACTAATACTGTCTCCTGTGATTGATCGAGAGGGCTTCTTGGCTTATATACATTGATGACACTTCAAGGCATAGTGGCAATGGAAAGTATAAGAATTGTGCTATTGGCTGCTTTCTGTTAACTGCTTTAGAAGGCTTGAAAGGAGAAAATGCAGGCTCAGGTTAGGCAACCATCAACTGAAGACAGGCTATGAAAATCAGAAGGCATCCAAGGTGGTCATCACTGCCGAGGATGCATTCAACACCAGGAGGGGAAGATAGCTTGTCTAGTGGAGGGTATCCAGACTCTGTCCGAAGCCACTGCTGTGAGTGTGCAGTTGGTCCATGAACAGAGTAGCCATATTCAGGGCTGAAGCTCAATCTTTGTCTTTTAATTGGAGATTAAATTTATTTAATACAAATTTATAGATTTAAGTTATTTTACTATGTATGTACTTTTTATTTATCCTTATAATTCTATGTTGTTTTTTTTTTTAATTTAGCCTCTTTATTTGCTTGCTTTTTGATTATTTGAATATTTTTCCTCCTCTGTTAGTTTGGAATTTATATACACTTTATAGTTCTTTTAGTGGTTGCCCTAGAGAGTTCAATATATAACAGACTTATCAAAGTCCAAACTTAGATGGTAGTTTTACCCTCTTTAGGACAACACAACGACCTTAGAACACCTTAAATTTTTGTGAATTTTAACTTACAATGCAACAAGTTGACAATGCAGTGTAGAATTGTACACCTGGAACCTATGTAATTCTTGCTAACCAATGTCACTCCAATAAGTCTAACAATAAAAAATAAAACAAAATTAAAAATTTTTGTGAATTTTCCTTGGAGTGTATGAGGTTTCTTGAATTTGTGACTTGATATCTTTCATCACTTTCTCAGCCATTATTCTTTCAAAGATTGCATCTATTATATTCTCACTTTACTCTGCTGCTGGCATTCCAATTTCATGTATGTTAGCAGGTATGAGGGCTGTCCGGAAAGTATACAGCCATGTAATTATGAAAAATAGGGGCATTTATGGCTGGATTTTTTCTGGACAGCCTCATATATCATAGCTTATGCTATACCTCTATATATTATATTCTCCATATATTGTATGTTCACTTTTGTAGTTTCTATACTTTTGTTTTTCTATGTTTCCTTCTGTATATCATCTTCTGATTTTTTTACTGGTTGACCAATACTGTGTGTGTGTGTGTGTGTGTGTGTGTGTGTGTGTAAATAATTTGTTATGAAAACCCATCTGTGGAATTCTTAATTCAAGTTATTGTGTTTTTTAGTTCTAAGTTTTGTTTGGTTCTTTTTCAAATCTGCTATGTCCTTTCGATGGTGTCCACTTCTTTACTGAAGTTCTTAGTTTCATCTTACATAATGTATTAAAATATTTTTGTACTGATAATTCCAATATCTGAAGTCCCTATGCATCTGTTTCTGTTATATAGTGTTTCTTCTGGATTTCCTCCATGATGTCTTATCTCCTAGTATGCCTGGTTATTTTTTAATGGATATTTAGGTTTATGTTAACTACCTCCAGAGAGGATTTAAATTTACTTCTGTTAAGATACACATTGCTAGTGCTTGAGAGTGCTAGCAGTTCATGATTATTATAATTCAGATTCAGGAATTAAGATGATTGGAAGCTGGACTTCAGTCTGTGTGAGAGTCAATTTATTCTGGTTCACTCTGACTCTTAGGATGCAATGCAGCCTTTCACGCTTTTCACTCCAAGGCACAGAGACTTTAATAGTGACCCCTGTCTTAGTAGGTCCTAGATTCAAATAATTGTTCCCTAGTCCAACAAGGCTGTCAAAAAGCTTCCCAGGCTCTTAGACATTCATCCTCCTCTTCCAAATTGGCAGATAACTCTAGGAAAATGTGGTCTGAAATGCTGAGCTCATCTCTGGATTTCTGATGTCGCCCAGACATTAGCCTATGTAATTCTTCACTACTTCCTTAACACTTCAATGCTTTGAGCAGGTTAAAAAATATATTTTGGTCAGCTTTTCTACCTTCCTTACTGGGTTGGCCAGTTGGAGGTAATGTGTCATTACCAGGAATGAAAATCTTAGTAGTTGATGACTATTTTTTATCTCAATTTTTTCAGAAAAAGAAGTCAAGCTCAAAGAGGTTATTTAACTTGCTCAAGGTGACATTGCAGTATATGACGGGGGTTGGGATAATAACATGCAGTCTGATCCCAAAGCCTATGTTCTTAATTGTTATGCTATAATACCACTAGGCAACCCAACTCCTTGGCTTAAAGTTTTTTATTCACTGGGCTCTGCTTCTTCCCTGCAACTTGCCTCACCTCTTCCTTCTCTATTGTCTGGGGCCCCCACAGAACTCAGCCACGCCTCTTTGGCTATTCCTTTGGCCTCATTTCACTTCATGCGGGCCTCTACCCAGAGGCAGGGCAGAACTACATAGAGAACAGAAACTTGAGGTGCAATCAGAGCACGATGAGATGAGGGCAGGCTTGGACATCGCCTCTTCTTACTGGAGCTCTGAATAGCAGCTGAGGTTGCATGAGCTTTATTTGGAAGGCTACACCCTTTGCTGACTCATATGCAGCTTGGGTCAACTCACACTTTCTGTAATTGCATCTATGTCTCTTGAATCTGCCTCAGAGTGGGAGAGGGGCACAAGAGGGACCTGATAATTTTCCTGTTGAATTTCCTTGTCAGGACACCTCTGTCTCACTGGTTGGCCCAGACAATCTTGGACCTGGAATGTGACTCACTCCTCTTCAGCTCCCTGGCAGCCCCAGTGTGATCAGCAGGGCCTGCATTGTTGTCTTTAAGAGCCTCCCATCCAATTTCACAGGATAAAAGGCCCACAGTCGTGAAGGCTGCTCATTCTGACGCCTCTTTCCCCTCCAGTGGTTGACATTTCATCCTAATCCCTTCCATCCTACCTCGCAGCTATAAAGACCACAAGCTTTGGAAGTATAGCAACTTTGGTTGAAATCCTGGCTCTGCCATTGACAGGTTATTTGACCCTGAGAGAGTCATCCATCTTTCTGGGCCTTAATTTCATATCTCTAAAATGGTGATAATTACACTTATCCCATGGAATGGATGTAAGGGCCAATTAGGATCAAATGTGTGAACAGGACACAAACTAGAATTTAGCAAATGGAGGCTGGTATATAATTGTCACCCTTGCTACAGCCAAGCCTGCCACCAGGGCTCTGCATCCTATTTCCCAGGACCCTCTAGAACTGGTTCCACCAGTGATTTTTTTCTTTTTCTTTTTTTTTTGGTATGTGGGAATCGAACCCTGGCCGCAGCGCTGACAGCGCCAGCGCTGAAGCCTTAAGCCACTACACCATCAGGGAACTCCCATGATTTTTTTCTTTTTCTGGTGTTCTCACTCTTTTCTTCAATATATAAACATGCCCCATCTTCCCAGATACTCCTTTTCCATGTACTCTCCTTCCTTCACCATTAAATTTCTGCTTTTAAAAATGTTTAATTATGGACTAAAAATAGAAGAAAGACCTAAGAAGAGAGACTATAAAGTAATTCTCATGTACTCATCATGTAGCTTCAACAATTATCAACATTTTTCATTTTGCTTTTCCTCCCTGGCCCTGCTGGAGTACTGTAGAGCAAATTCCAGATATCATATTGTTTCATCTGTAAATGCTTTCAGCTATATCCTAACAAATAAGAACTTTAAAAAATACATAATACCGGGAGGGGGTGGGAGAGGAGGGGGGGAAGCTAGATATAAGGTGATGGAAAGAGAAGTCACATTAGGTGGCGAACTTATTAAACAACAAGCTGACAATGCACTGTAGAATTGTATGCCTGAGACCTATGTAATCCTTGCTAACTGATGTCACCCCAATAAGTCTAACAATAAAAATGAATTTAAAAAAAATACAAAATACCATCTAACAAAATTAACAATAATTCCTTGGTATCATCTAATACCAAGTCAATGTTTTAATTTTCTCAATTGTCTCAAAAATTATTTTACACTTGGATTATTACATTTATAATCTATAATTCCTATGTCTAACTTATGTCAGTTTCCTTCCCCTCTTTTTTTATGGTGATTATTTATTGAAGAAACAAGAGTATTTTTTCTGTTTGAATTTCTCAGGTCTGGATTTGGCCAAATGCAGTTTTTAGTGTCCTTTCATGTGTTTGTTTATCTCATTATTATTAATTTTTTTGTAAACTCATAGTTAGATCTAGAGACTTGATTCAATTCAGGCTCTTTTTAAAAAATTATTTGTATCATAAGAGGTGCTGTGTTCTTTCCATTTATCTCAGCGTCCCCATTGTGACTGGTTGTCCAGCTTTCCATGCTAGGGGTTAGAAGTTGGCAGTCTAATACATCCATTATAAAGCTCCAAAAACCTTACCTAATGGTTTTTGCATCCTGTAATGGTTGTTCCTGGATCCATTATTTCACCAAGTGCTACAAAATGTTGAATTTCTAATTTTATCATTTCTTATACATTTATTGGTTGGTATTTTTCTCTGAAGAACTTTCCTCATTGTCCATTTTGTTATCCTGTATAGAAGATATTATTGATGCCACAACCCACATCTCTTTGGTTTACTTTCAAGTTCACCATATACACTGAGAGTTGCCCATAAGTGCTTGTGTCTTTCTGATTGCCTGAATATAGCATAGCATCTCAGTTGCTGAGAATCTCACTGATGTTATAACTTTAGATCTTGAAAGATAGAGGGTGATGGTAATTATGTGAATCGTGGAGTTGTTGTGTGGCTTTTCTTGACTGCCCTAGAAAACTTGAAGAAAGAGAATGACACCGAGCCAATGAAATTCAGCACTGGTGGAGTTCCCTGGTGGCATAGTGGCTTAAGGCTTCGGTGCTGTCAGCGCTGTGGCCTAGGTTCGATTCCCAGCCAGGGAGCTACCCACATAAAAAAAAAAAAAAAAAGAAATTCAGCACTGGAAGAGTGCCTACAAGGGAGCACCTAAAAAGATTCTCATTTCCAGTAGCTGGAGGGAAGTCCACCCATATAATATTTGAAGAGATAATGGCTGAGAAATTTCTAAAATTGATGAAATACATGAATCTACATATTCAAGAAGCTCAGTAAACCCTAGGCAGAATAAATACAAAGAAAACCATACCTAAGCATAACAGAGTAAAACTTCTGAAAACTAAACATATAAAGAGAAAATTCTAAAACAGCCAGAGAAAAAAGACACATTAAATTCAGAAGAACAATAGACTAATAGCTTACTTCTTAAAAGACATTATAGAAGTCAGGAGAAATGGAATGACACCATGAAAGTGATAAAAGGAGAAAACTCTGCTAACCTAGCGATCTACGCCTAGTAAAAGTATTCTTCAAAATCAAGGGCAAAAATAATAGACAAAGAAAAGCTGAGACACTTTGATTCTAACTGACCTGCATTATGAGACCCCCAGGCTGAAGGGAAATGATCCCAAATGCTAGCTTGGATCTTCAGGAAGGAAGGAAGAAACCTGGAATGGGTAAATATATGGAAAAAATGAAAAAGATGTAGAAAACAGCATGGTGGTTTCTCAAAAGTTTAAACACAGAATCACTGTGTGGTCCAGTAATTCAACTTCTAGATATATACCTAAAAGAACTGAAGGCAGGGACTTGGAGAGACACTTGCACACTAATGTTCATAGTAGTTACTTGTATTCACAAGAGTCAAAATGTGGAAATGACCCAAATATCCATTGACAGTTAACTGGATAAACAACTGTGGTATATACATACGGTGAAATATTGTTCAGTTTATAAAGGAAGGTTTACAATACGCTACAACATGAATAAGTCTTAAGAGACACTACATAAGTAACAGAAGGCAGGAACAAAAGACAAATATTGCACGACTCCACTTATGTAAGGTACCCAGAGCAGTCACATTCAGAGAGACAGAAAGTAGCGTGGCAGCTGCCAGGACCTGGGGAAGCGGGGCTTGGTGTGAGCAGGGAATGGGGAGCCATGTTCAATGGATATAAAGCTCAGGAAGATGAAAACATTTTGGACATTGATGGTGGTGATGGTTGTACAACAATGTCAATGTATTTAATGCCACTAAACTGTACTAAAATGGTTAATATGGTAAATCTTATGTTTTGCATATTTTACAATAAAAATATGAAAAACACTATTAAGTGTTTAAGGCAACAATAATAACAGTGTATACTTAGGATTCTAACATATGTAGAAATAAAATATATGATGACACAAAGAAAAAGGGTGTAAATGGAATTATTCTCAAGTTCTTACATCTTTCCTGAAATGGTAACGTAATTCAAGGTGGATTGTATTAAGCAAAAAGGCATATTATAATCTCCAGATTAACCCTGAGAAAAAATATAAGAAGGCATTAATGAAAGTGCCACACGTCGCTTCTTGGTCTAAGGTCAAGTGGAAGTGCCACAGAGGAGAAAAAGTAGGATAGTAAAAATGACACTTGGTTCTTCCAAAAGATGAAAGGAGAGGAAGAACGAAACACAGGTGGGACAAATGGAAAACAGGTAGCAAGATGACAGTCAGACAATCCCATTAAATTTGGTGTCCTAATCACTCCAATCTCCAAGAGACAGAGACTGTTTGACTGGAACCCCCCAGGAGATACAGTCAATAACCCTGCCATAACCAAGCGTGGTGTCAGACGGGCACTGGACATACTGGGGTGATCGCTTCGTAAGGTGTGTAGATGTCTAATCACTATGCTGTACGACAGAAACGAACAGAATATTGTATGGAAACTGTAACTAAAAATTAAAAAAATAATATTGTAAAAATAAAGTAATAAAAAAGGATGAGAAGGATAAATAAAAAGAAAACAACAACAAACCAATAATATGCTTTTCACAAGTGACACACATTAGGTATAAGGACATAGACTGAAAATATAAAGGTACAAAAGGATATACCTTATGAATACCAACTCTAAGAAACCTGGGGTGGCTATCTTAATAACAGCTATTAATGCGGGCTCACTCTACACAGTACTCCAGAGTGTTCTGGAAGAATTGAGTCTCAGTTGCCCATGACAACCATCTGGTTGCTGCTGCATTCCTTATGGGCTTTTCTCCCTTCTCTGTCTCCCTTTTCCCACCTGTTTACATATGCTTCCTGGGATTACCTCCCAAAAAAACCACCTGCCACTCGAGCTCTTATTAAAGGATCTGCTTTTGGAACTCAAACTCAGACACTCTGAAAGAGAGTTTGCACAGAAAAGCAGCGTAAATGCATTATTCTGTCCTTTATTTACCTGTTTTCAAATAATGAGTTGGTACTCTACGACCTCCAAAGGTGACCAGTGAATTCTTTCTCTTTAGTGTCATTATTAATAAATGGATTTAAATTCTATTTTTAAATAAACTTCACTTTTCAGAACTGTTTTAGATTTATAAAATTTGCAAAATAGTAGAGACAGCTGCCATATAATATGCATGCAGTTTCCCCTATTATTAATATCTTACATTAACATGATATATTGTTGCAATGAATGAACCAATATTGACACGTTATTATTAACTAAAGTCCATACTTTATTCAGATTTCCTTAGTTTTTCCCTAATGCCCCTTTTCTGTTCAAGGATCCCACTTTACATTTCACTGTCATGTCTCCTTAGGCTCCTCTTGGCGGGGATAATTTCTCAGACTTTCTTTGTCTTTGATGACCTTGACAGTTTTGAGTTCCAGTCAGATACTTTGTAGGATGTCCGTCTACTGTGATTTGTGTCTAATTTTTCTCTCATGGTTAGACTGGGGTGAAATTGGATGTGTTTAATTCATTGCAGCTATTCTTTTTTGAGGGTCAGGTTGTTCCATTTTTTCTTGGTCAGTAGAAGCCCCTGTAAGGTGGCCCATGAGTCCTTTTTGCAAAGACACTAGTAGTCTTTAATTCCATCTTGACTTTCCAAAACGATAAGATTTTCTAGGTTTATTTTCTATGTTTCCTGTCACAAACCAGGAATCAGCCATTTCTCCAGAGGGCCCTAGTTCCTGTCAGTGGGAAATAATATTTAGGGACCAAAGTCAGGCAGCAGGATGCTATTGCTACTGAGTTGTCATAGTTCCTGAAATTTTCAGTGGGTAAAGCTGGGAAATAAGTATTTTATAAAGTGAAAAGTTATGGGCACATACTGATAGTTCCCATTTAAATGTAACATCATAAGGTTTTAATATTCCTTTTATGATTTAATATTTGTATCCCCTTTCCCTTATCTTGGTTCCTAATAACATTAACACAGTTACTGATTTGTTCTCTATACTATATGTAAAATAAATTCAAAACAGTAATATCAATATCATTACTAACAACATGATTACAGAATGCTGCTTCAGATTTCCTTGTAGTTCTTTTATCCTCAGGACATAGTCCTGCGGGAATGTGCTAGCAAATTACTGGGCTTAATTATCCCATTGACTTGACATGCAGTTAGTATGTTTGTTTCATTTTTTAAATCCACTTTTAGAAATTGCTTTGTGGTACTTTTCTTGTTCGTGGCTTGCCAGGGAAATGGAAAACAGACTTATACCAGCAGTCCGAGGTGTTTATTAAAGGGGCTTTTTAATTCTCAGTTCATAAAGGAAACCCTCTCCAATCAATGTTGATCTAACCTCCTCGGTGCCCTCATCCAAGGCCTCCAACTCCCGATCCATGGTTCCTCTGGGGTTGGCCGTGAGGGGGGTTTCAGAGGAGAATTCAGCCTCATTCCAAACACAATTCCGAATCCAAACTCCTGTGTACAAGAGAGCAAACCAAACTACTGTGCTTCATCTGAGAAAATGCACTTTCCGAAACTTATAACATAATTCTTGCCTCTCAAGGAGGAAAGCTAGTAGATCTGATAGCAAAGAGTTGAATGATAAAAACTTAACCTGGTGGGCAATGTCCCCCCTGCCACAGAATGAAAACTTAGGCAGGTGCCATTGTCCTGTTTGCCCTTAAAGTGTCCTCTCATCATTATAGGTCATAAAACACAGTCCCAATTCAAACTGGGTCTCACTGAGGGGTCTCAAGCAAGGCTGACGAATTTGGCTGGTAAAGAAACAAGACCTTTTTAGATTCAGTTTATCATTTACAGAGAGAGCAAAAGCACGATCAGCAAAGATGTCAGCTCCCTGTGTCCCTTGCCCAAGCAGATGACACCAAAACAAAAGATGACAATGCAACCGGAGGGGTGGGGCACCCGTTTCTGAGATGCCGATTCCATGCTATAGCCCAGCAGTCTGACTGCCCTAAGACGGGCGAGGGGGAAACCTCAGATGTCATTAGAACCCAGGAGGGGATGAGCAACTGCCTTAGGGAAGCCTGCCTGGAAGCAGTGGGGGGTGGGGAGGCAGCTCCTCACAGTCTTCCTATGTGCGTCCTGGGAGGGCCACCAGGCATTTTGCCAAAGTTCAGGTCAGCTGTGCTAAGCCTTGCCTACCTGGGCCCCGTAGAGATGTGCATGGTCTCCAGGGCACTATGGATGAGCCGTTTTCCTTCCAGGTGTTAAGAGTTTCCTTCCTTCCCCAGCTCAGGCCTGGTGGCAGGACAGAGCCTTCGGTCCCGGAGGAAGACGGCGGGCGGTTCAGCTCCATGTCCTCGCTTACACCCGGCTGCCCGTCCTAGTTACTGCTTGGACCACGGTGAAGACAGATGTAAGGCAAGGAGGGGCTTCCCGCGTGGCCGGGTGCCCTGGCAGTTTGTGAGCCTGGTGACGGTCTAGAGCCGACTCCTTCTTTGCAGGCATTTCCTTCTATCCTTCCCAGGATCCATCCGACACCCGCCTCTCCGAGGCGCTCCCTGTGTTGTGACCCACAGGACATATTTGTGTCTGTCTTCCCGGAGAAATTCCGGAAGAGCAAGCTCCTCTACCCTGAAGCCACAGGCTGCTTTTGCTTTTCCAGACGTGAGGAGAAGAGTCCGCTCTTCCTCACCTGCAGGGAGCCCGTGGAGGGCTCCCACCTGCCTCCTTGGGAGGAACTCAGCACAGTCCCAGCTCCCATTCCCCTTCTCTCCTCCCTCAGCTCTCCCAGGTGCTTGAAGGACGGAAGCGGACGCAGGAGACACAGAGTGGGCCCACACCCATTTCTTTCGGAAATCCTGCGGTCCATGATCTGCCTCTGGAATTTCATATCTACCACAATTTTGAGTCTCGGTGGAAATTTTTAACATCGTGTTACTCACATCCTAAAATATTTGTCCCTTTTGGGGATCACAGACTCATGGCCTTTTATGAACTCAATTTACTGCACTGACCATACATTTATTTTTGATTCTGACGTGCAGGTGCCACTCTTTGGCCAGTGGCTATCCCCTGGGCTGGCTCTTCGTCCTTTGTGGTGATGTATCTCCCCAGTTAGCCTCGAGAGCATTCTTACTTTCTGACAGCAAGATGTTTTAGGTCCAGTTTGAGGTTTTCTGCCTCAAAAATGGAATCAGATATTCTTTTCAAGGAGCCTTGGCCCTGTATATTCAAGCACTGTATTAGAGACCAAAATTTGGGCCATAGAAATGCAGATTTTTATGGGGGCATTGAGGGATGACAGAACACAAACATTACTTTTTATTTAAAAACAAAACAGAATATTTTAAACCTAATTATAATTGACTAAGCCCTTTCTTGTGCTGATATAAAAATCTTGTAATTTGTTTTCTCCTTCTCTTGGATTATTTTCTATTATTTTATTTTATCTCCTTTATTGGCTTATTAGATATAACTGTTCTGTTATTTTTAGTGGTTATTTGGGGATAACTCATCATAGCCAGGCTTCAAGTGAGACGTCGCATGTATTAGAACTTTAACAGTATACTTCCGTTTCTCATACATTTTATTTCTATAGCTGTTATATACTTCATAATGCATTATTATATTTGCTTTAAATAGTTGATGATCTTTTAAAGAGCTTTAAATAATAAGAAAAAAACTTACATAACTACCATTTTTGATGTTTTTCATTCCTTTGGGTAGATCCATGTTCCCAAGTACTATTTCCCTTTTGCTTGAAGAATATTCTTTAACATTTCCTATAGTGTAGCGCTGCTGCTGATGAGTTCTTTTAGTTTCAGTATGTCTGGAAGAGCTTTTATTTTGCCTCTTTAAAAAATTGTGGTAAAATATATACATAACATAATATCTATCATTTTAACCATTTGTAAGTGTACAATTCAGTGTTATCAAGTATATTCCCAATGTCATGTACCCATCCCCACTAACTATACACAAAGGTTTTACATCACCCCTAACATAAGCTTTATACCCATTAATCAGTAACTCCCCTTTCCCTCTACCTGACCACCTCATACAAGTGGAATCATATAGTATTTGTTTTTTTGTGTCTGCCTTATTTCTTTTTTTCTTTTTTTTTTCTTTTTTTTTCTTTTTGGTATGTGGCTAGCTCCCTGACTGGGAATCGAACCCAGGCCGCAGCACTGACAGCGCCAGCGCCGAAGCCTTAGCCACTACACCACCAGGGAGCTCCCTGCCTTATTTCACTTAGCATCATGTTTCAAGTTTCATCCATGTTGTAGTGTGTATCAGAATTTCATTTCTCTTTAAAAAGATTGAATGGTATGGCATTGTATGTAGATACCACATTTTGTTTATCCATTCATCTCTTGATGGGTATTTCCACCTTATTTATCTAATGTGTCTTTTTTATTCTGGCTGCCTGTAAGATTTTCTCTTTATCACTGACTTTAGGCAATTTGATTATGAGGTGTCTTGATATACTTTTCTTCATGTTTCTCACACTTAGGATTTGTTGAGTTTGTTGGACTTACGTTTACAGTTTGCATCAAATTTGGAAAAATTTAGTGATTATTTTTTTCAATTTTTTGATGCCCTTTTTTCCCTTCCTAAAGGGACTCCAATTATATGTTTATTTAGCTGCTTGAAGTTACCCCCAGTTTACTGATGCTCTGTTCATTTTGAAAACAGCTTTTCTTATTTAATTAAATTTATTATTTATTGAGGATATATATTATAAAATTTGTCATTTGAACCTTTTTTGGCAGTTTTTAAAAGAAAGATTTATTTGACAAGTTTCACTTAGCACAATACACCTAAAAGCAAATCACAATACAATGAAAGATTTGAATCAAGGCCTCGGAATTTCATATAAACACCAAGGCTAAAATCCTAAAGTATTGGCATTGTGTCTCAAAATTTACCCATTAACTTAAAAAAAACCATAAACTTATGTGCCTTAGAAGTTATTAAATGAAACTAGGATTAACAAACATGCCCAATGTTTCACTTTTAATTGTAGACACAACTCCTCTATTTAGTTTTACAAAAAAAGCCTGTCGGGGGCTCCTGAGTCATTTTCCTGCTCGAGCCCACTCCTACCTCTTTGGAGTGTACTTTCCCCTCAATAAACTGTCTCTTTGTTTCACCTCTTTAAAAAAAAAAAAAAAAAAAAAAAAGCCTGTCGTTCAACATGTATCCAGTGTGCAATGTAATATGGCATAGGAGCAACATTTATTTATTTATTTATTTATTTTTTTGCTTTTGGTATGTGGGTAGCTCCCTGACTGGGAATCGAACCCAGGCCGCAGTGCTGACAGCGCCAGCGCTGAAGCCTTAAGCCACTGCGCCACCAGGGAGCTCCCTAGGAGCAGCATTTAATGCAGTTCAATGGCTTTAACATTTACTGCTTAAGAACCTCCCACAATAGAACAAACTTGAGAAAAGCTAAACATTGTTTAAGTTATAGTTTATTCCATTAGTTGTTAATCCTACTGTTTGTGTTAAAATATATTGACTCTTAAGTCTTTAAAACAATCCTGATTATCACTTAGAGTAAGCATAAATCACAAGCTGGGATTGCAAAACTTTTAAACTTAAATTTCAATTTTTCTTTACAACGATGTTGACCAAGAGCCAGTGACCAGGATCAATTACCTTCCCCATCCAGCATTTATACAGCACATGCTAGACGTCCTTCCCATCTGTTCACTTGCATAGAGTATGGCTTTCCATGCTGTGGTGGCTGTGTTCACTGCCCTTGGCTGCCTATGCAATGTTTGGTTGAAAATCACTGGAATTTTCCTGTAAATCTTAGTCACAGCCACTCATGCTGCTTTGGCCGTCACCATTTTAACCATTTTTAAATGTACCATTCAGTGGCATTAATTACATTCACGACGTTGTGCAACTGTCACCATTATTCATTTCCAAAACTTTTTCATAATCCCAAGCAGAAACTCTGTAACTATTAAGCAATAACTCCCATCCCCTCCTCCCCGTAACCTCTAATCTACTTACTGTCTCTATGCATTTGCCTCTTCTAGATAGTTCATATAAATGGGATCATATTTGTCCTTTTTTGTCTGGTCTGTTCATTTTTACTCCGTCCTTTCTTTCTCCATGTTTTACTCTGGATAGTTTCAATTGCTGTGCCTTCAAGTTCGCTGATGTTTTTCTCTGCCATGCCCAACCCGCCATTATTACAATCTTGGGTATTTTTTCTTCTCGGTCATCGTAGTCTTCTTCTCTTAAAGCTTCATTTGGGTACTTTACTGTCTTCCATATTTCTACCTAACAAGTCCTATCCTTTCTCTAGCTTCTTGAAGTTATGGCGTATAGTTACAACAATTGTTTTAACGTCTTGTCTGTAAATTCTATTATCGGTGTCATTTCTGGGTCAGTTTTGGTTGATTGATTTTTCTCCTCATTATGGGTTACATTTTTCTTTTTTTCCACATAACTGGCAATTTTTAAATGGATGCCAGACCTTGCGACTTTTACCTTTTGTTAGATGCTGGATATTTTTGTATTCTTCTAAATTTCCTTGAATTTTGTTTTGGGATACAGTTAAGTCACTTGGACAAATGTGTTTCTTTCAGGTCTTCCTTGCTTTTAAACTTTGTTAAGTGGAACCAAAGCTGTTTTGCCTAATTCTCCTCTCTGTTGAAGCAAGACCATTCTTTCCACCCTAACTGATGTTCTCTGAATTTGAGGTTTCCCACGCTGGCTATTGGAAGCATGTCCTTTTGTTGGCCTGTGTGGGCACTGGGCACTGTTCCCATTAATACTTTCAGGTGGTTTTCTCCCTGGCTTCTGGTAGTTTCTTCACACGCATGTGCTGCATGTGCATTTAATATTCTCATCTGAATGCCCAGGGAGAGTCCTCTGAAGGTCTCCAGAGTTGTCACCGGGCAGCGCTCTTCTTCTGGTAGTTGCCCTGCGGACCCCAGTCACTTTGACTTCCCCGACTTCTAGTTTTGTCTGCTCAACTCTGACGCACCGCTGGTTCTTCTGGGGTTCCTAGGCAGTGAGCTGGGGTAACTGCAGGGCTCACCCCCTTTGTTTCCTGCCTTTCAGACACCACTGTCCTTGTCTGCCTTATGTTCCATGTTTCCAGTGTCATTGTGTCAGCATGGAGGGTATTTTTGGTCCATGTTACTCTGTCTTGTCTGAAACAGAAGTCGAAAACTTAGCTTTGTGCCTTCATCTATCTATTATTTCATTTTAAACTTTAGAAGAACTAATGTGATCTCATATTTGGGTTGAATATACATGGTGTGTGTGTGTGTGTGTGTGTGTGTGTGTGTGTGTGCATGATGGGCTTTATTTTTAGCCTAAATACTCTAAAATACAATTTTCAGCATAAATCTATAGGTTTATTATTTGAAAAGAAAAACAATTCTAGTCTTCCCCTAAGGGGACACCAGAAAATTGAAAGGTATAAGATATCTAATTAGGTACCCAAATTAACGAAGGAATAAAAGAGAGAGCGGTGAATAAGAACAGGAGTAAATTTTTTAGGCATGCTTAAATCAGCCCTTAATTTACATGTGAACTCTCTGAGTAAAAGGTGTGCACCGCTTCAACACTGCTGCTTAGCGCCACAACGTTCCAGAACAGGCTGTGTCAATCTGTACTTCTCACTCCACTAAAAGTTCTCATTGATCCAATTTTGGCCACGTGGCGCATTGAACAACTTTAGTATCTGCCAGTCCGTTGTGTGTAAGTGGTAACTTGTTTGGTGTGTGTATGAAAATATAAATAACAAAATTCGCCATTTTAAAGGTGCCAGTCAGTGGCATTACTTATATATTCACAATGTTGTGCAACCATCACCACATCTATTTCCAAAACCTTTCCATTACCCCACATAGAAATTCTGTACCCATTAAGCAGTATCTACTGATTCCCCACTCCCCAGAGCTCCTCTCTGGGTAATCTCTAATCTAATTTCTCTGTGAATTTCATGGTGTTCTTTTTTTTTTTTTTTTTTGCTTTTTGGTATGTGGGTAGCTCCCTGACCGGGAATCGAACCCAGGCCGCAGCGCTGACAGCGCCAGCGCCGAAGCCTTAAGCCGCTACACCACCAGGGAACTCCCATCTCTCTGGCATTTCTGAACGTTCTATTTCAGATATGTGTCATTTGTCTTCACTCTTTAGGGTTGTTAACCTGAAGTCCCAAGATGGTTCATGGACAAACCATTACCTAAGTCCGTGAGCTTGCATGGGAATCAAATTCTATCTTTATTTTAATTACCTCCAACTAAAAGTTGTATTTCTTTCATTTAAGGAGAATCACAGTATTACTAGCAGCACCTGTCACTTTGCCATGTGTAGAAATCAGGGATATTTTCACATTACATCTTGGTTATTGCAGAGACTTTGAAGTATCATTTGCAGTCATAATTCTTTGAAATTATGGTAGTTATTAGAGCCGCTGATAGAGGTGTTAATAAAGAAGCAAATATATTACCACATCACAAGTTAAAAAATGTACTTTTAATTGCTTTTTTATTAAATATTTTGACTGAATTTCAGTATAATTGGTTTCCAAGTCTATGTATTTTACTTCACAAGTTTAAAAACAATATCTCAGTGTGTGGGGGGTCCCTAGGCTTCACTACCCTGCCAAGGGGTCTGAGGCACAAAAGAGATTAAGAACCCCTGATCTTTTAGGAGCACACGGCATAAATTCTATCTGTAGGATGGCAGTTTTGGCCAGATGCATAATTTCCTTTTAAAAAGGATTTTGGGAGAATGATTGAGATTTGCTACTCAAAATGTGTATTATTATACTGCTTTATTGTCTCAATACTAAGCATGTAAGAATCCCTGTAGGTCCCAGGAATTTTCCTTCTATCTCAAAGGGGCTCAGCTTGGCTGAGTTAAAAGCACCTGCCAAAGGAAACTTTATTTGAATCGTTGCTGCTACACCTTTAGGGCCCAAATGGCCTGCCTTTGCGTTTCGGTGGGGCAGACACAGGTGTGGATCCCCTGCCCTTCCCCAGCACACACACCTCCATTCCCATGGCAATGACCTCCTTGGACCAAGTTCAGCTTCATGTCTGGAAGCGGGATGCAGAGCATTTTCCCATTTCTTGGTCGGGCTGGTGGGCTGAGGAAGGGCAAACCCATTTCACATTGTCAGGCCTGGTGTCCTCCCAAGGGAGAGCCTGCAGCCTTGGATTCCCCTGGGGCCCTCTGAGACCAGGTCACCCTTGGTCAAGCTCATGGGCCCAGACCTAGCCTCCCTGTGGACCTGCCTCACTGTCAAGGGCCCCTTCCAGCAGAGGGTATCCATGGCAGTGGCTTTCGTACCTCTCCGCAGCTTTGAGCTCTTCATCTTGGAGACTGCAGGTGGCCAAAATTACCCTTCTGTGGCTCAGGTAGGGGAGACCTAACCCCATCTCTTACCTGAAGAAAGAGCTAGATCTGACAGCAAAGAGTTGGAAGGTGTGATTCCGGGCTAGAGAGAGACCCAGAGTCCCTGGGAGTCCTGTGCTAGAGACAGCAAGATGTCTCCTCCTCTCCTAGGTGTGGGACTGGATTCCATGTTCTCCACAGCCCCTCTCAGGTGGAGCTATGCAAGTGGGTCCAGCAGGGGTCCTACCCTCCTCCTAGCCTCAAGCCAGAGATGCCCCCATCTTTTCCCACTTCCCTTTCCCATCAATCTAATGATAATCTTTCCTCCATCACTGTTCTCCCTCTCCCCTTCTGCCCTGTCCCAGCTAACTGTCCCTCTCCCAGACCTACTGCAGCCTCCCTGGGCCCCCTAGCCTCATTTCCCCCCACTTTCAATCTATTCTCCCATACCCTGCTCTACCTGCCAGCCCCAGAGTGACCTAAAACACAAAACTGACCCCACTTCAGCTCCCAGTTCACACTGGCTCTGGCCCTCTAATGCCCTTCAATTCCATCCTGGCACTCAAGGCCCTTTCAGTCTCTGGTCCTACTCCGTGCCCCTTGCACCTGCAGCCTGCCACCCCACCCCAATGCCCTGTATCAGCCAAGGTACGTCCTTTGTATGGCCTCAGTGCATGGGCTGAACCTCAGTGGCTGCCCATCACACGGTGGTGGAGCTGCCTTGCTGCCTGCCGAGCTACCCGCGGGCTCGGCCTGGCACAGGGCAGGCACCTGAAATGCTTGCTGGGGAGCAAAAGAAGCACCCCCCACCCCAAACGCTGCTGCTGTCGATGAGTCCCACCACGTCTGGTTTTCTGGAAGCACCAGTTTGAGTGAGAGGTGTGAGGATCTCACTGTGGGGGCCACATTGTGGAGACAGTCCCCTTTTCACCTGACATCCTGCTACTGGGTCTTAGAGCCACATCCCTTGGGAGAGGCTGGGGTGGTGGCAGTCATGTCCTCTTCCATTCTCCCCTAAATTCATTTTAAGCTGGGAACACCTCAGGAACAATGCCTGAATGCCACCCTTAGGTGCAGCCATTCTCACACTCCGGGCCACCCTTAGGTGCAGCCATTCTCATACTCTGGACCGTCATGCTCAGGATCGGCAGAGTGACAGCCATCAGTGCCTCACCTACTTCCATTCCCAGATTCCAGCATTCGGCACTCAGCAGGTGAAGTGACCTCTGCGGCGACGGACTTTGTCAGAAGGGAGGAATACAAGGGCCTGAAGAATGACAAATGCTGTGTTCAAGTTTTAGCCCAACCCCTGAGCTCATCCCAAACCCTTCCAAGGGGCAAATCCACCAAGAAAGCAAGGATGAAGCCTCCGGCTTGGGGGTGATGTCTGGAGCTCAGCCATCTTGCCGGAGGGGAGGAATCTGCTCAGAGGCTCCCGCTGACTGGGAGGCACAGGGCGACAGAGCTGTCACCAGCCCCGGGGCCTCTGCCCCGCACAGACCTCAAACCACCAGGACACAGGGGCAAGAGCTCAGAGGGTCTCCAGCCGCACAGATGAAGATGCCAGAAGCTGGGGGGACAGGCTGCGCCTCAGAACACGGTCTTCACCCCCACTTTCTGTGGTGGCAGCAGGGGTGCTGCTCCGTCACGTTCTGGTCATTCTGAGTCGGGACTGGGTAGCTGGAGCAGCAAAGCCCTGCGAGCCCACAGGGTGCTGCTGCTCTCACATGGGAGAAGGGCATGTGGTGCCCAGTGGTAGTCCTGGGGTCAGTTGTCTGGGGTCTGAAATGCACTTCATGAACACAGGTCCTGCAAGTGCACCGTGGGCAGGGGAGCCGTGGGTCTGCGGCCGCGTCAGGACCGGGGAGGAGGCTCCGCAGGACTGGGATCCTCCTCAGAGGGAGCACTGGGACCTCAAACAGGCTCTCTGAGGTGGCACAGCAGCACCTCTGCCTGCAGGGAAGCATGGGGTAGGGTAGGGGTGGGGCTGGGGCGGCCCTCTAGGCCACTTCCAAGTTTTGAGTCTAGGTCAAAGTTGGGAAAGCAGTCTCTCCCACTGTCCAAGTCCCCGATGGGCTAATGTGCAGGAGTCCTGCCCCACCACCTCATGACCTGTGCAAAGACACCCTTATTCCCTCCTTATGCTGGCATTCAAGGGTCAGGGCTTGGCTGCCCTCTCCATCCTTCACTGTGTACCTGCATCCAGGGAACCCCTCCTCCCTTCTCTTTCTCCTACTCTCTGCCACCCCTGACCCCCCCCCCCCCCCCCCCCCCCCCCCCCCCCCCCCCCCCCCCCCCCCCCCCCCCCCCCCCCCCCCCCCCCCCCCCCCCCCCCCCCCCCCCCCCCCCCCCCCCCCCCCCCCCCCCCCCCCCCCCCCCCCCCCCCCGCCCCCAGCCTCTGCTCAGGTTAGCTCTCCCCAACCCAGGTCTCTCACAGCCCCATTAAAGACCCCTCCCCAGGCCCCAGGTTCTACCCCGGGGCAGTCTCCCTGAGCCCTGCTATATCTGTGCCTCATTCAGGTACTGCAGGTTGTCCCCTTGCAGAGGGGGAGCTGGGTTCCCCAAGACAGAGAGAGCTGGGTGGAAGAGGGCAGGCGCCAGGCCACCATAGGCCCCTTCTTCCCTGCAGTCCCAGAGGCAGTGCAGGTGAAAGAACGACAGGAGAGCTGGGTGCAGTCCCTAAAACAGGCTCTTTAATAACATTTATGTCTTCACTGAAGAGCTTTGCTTTGCCCACCCAGCCCGGGCTGGGGACGGCCGGACATAGGGGTGGATGCACGGCCGGTCCGAGCGGCCTGAGGCGCGGGGCTAGTAGAAGGAGTACTGGTTTTCCACCGCACGCGTGTGGCCGCGCGGTCCCTCCGCTGGCGCGGCCTCGGGGGGCTCGTCCGCCCCGCCCGCCGCCTCCAGCAGCCGCTCGGCGCTGTTGCTGCGGCTGCGTGCGCTCAGCAGGCCCTCGGCCGCACCGCGCGGGGCCGCCGGCAGGGACGCGGCTGAGGACGACGAGGCGGACGAGGACGAGGCGCCGCCCGTCTCCGAGGGCGAGGCGGGCGCGCAGGCGGCGGCCGCGAGGCTGGAGAAGTAGTGCTGGCTGCCCGGCTCGTTCCAGCAGGCGGGGGGCGCGGGGGCGGCGCTGGGTGAGGATCCCGGGTCTGCAACGGGGACCCGGGGCATCAGTGCTGAGCCTGTGCCACCTCGTCCCCCATTTTCCTGAGCTGGTCAGGGCCCTGAGACCCTGAGGAGTGGGGTGGCCTGAGACCATGCAAGGAGGCAGGACCTGAATGGGGCTCTCCCGATACCAGCCCACCTCCCAAGATAACCAGTCATAGGCATAGGCGGCAGTGCACACACAAATGATGCTGGACACCCTCCCTCATGCAGGCGTCCATGCTCCTTCCCTTCCACAGCTCAGTGCTGAGCCCCACCGGTGTCTGGGGACTGCCCCGGTGCTGCCTCTGAGTGGCCCATGTCACCCTGCCAGGAATCACTCAGGACCCGGCCCCTGTGGGGTTGTCACTCTCCCTCCAATCCTGATGGCCCCAACTGCTTACGGCTGCCCAAGACCTGGTGTGCATCCCACCAGAGGAAGCTGTGCTGGGGGGCCGTCTGCGAGTGACTCCCTTCCCCCACGGCCCACCTGTCTTGAGCCATCACACGTGCAGGGTTGAGGTGTCTTACCAGGTGGGGGGCCCTGGGCACGCACATAGCTGCGCAGGGTGATGTCTGCGGAGCCCCCTGACTCCAGTGGAATGGGGTGGGTGTGGAAATGGCGCAGCATGTCAAGCACAGACTGGAACCACAGGTGCTGTACATGGCACTGCCCGTGGCCATTCAGAGACAGGCGAAGGTGCTGTGGACACAGGTCAGCGTGGTCAGTGTTGGGATCCTGAACTGGCAAGTGCCTTTGTGGGTCACAGAGGTCACAGAGGTCTGTATCAGAGCCAGCTCCCCATACGTGAATCCCATCTTTGGGGAGTTTACTCCTGTGGTGGGGTTGGGACTGAAGGGAGCAGGCATTTGTCCCCATGTCAAGCACCCATATCATGCTCCTCATACCCCCTATCTCTAGTCTCCAAAAGCCCTAAAAGGTAGATTACAGCCCCATATTAGAGATGGGAAATGAAGGCACAGTGGAGAGTAAGTCACCCATAGTCCCAAGGCACAGATCTAGGAGAACTCATATCTGTGTGATTCTCCCACCCAGCAGGGTAGGGGGCTGCCCTCTGTGACCAGAGCCAAAGCCCCAAGGGGTGGAAAACCTAAGGCTGGGTGGCCAGAAGTGACTGTATGTGCTTCTCAGCTGTCCTGTGGAGGGGACACCTGGAACATGGGGGACAGGCTGGTGCCTGCCTAGGTCTCCAGGGCCCATATGGTCCAGACACCTCAGGGAGAGGAGCCACAAACCTATGGTCTCTAGTGGTGAGCCACAGGTCTGTCTGGTTTTACCCTCTTTTGTTGAACATGTATCTCACAGGAGGAAGCGTTGCTGTCACTGGGGTATGCGGCGAGAGGGAAGTGACAGGAAGGTTTCCGGGTACACACATGGCCTCAAGCCCAGGGGTGGGTGTTGGCCCAGCCACCTACATAAAGGACAGAAGCCCTGGGGGTGGGGGTAGTTCCACGAATGAATTCTGCCACTCAGCAGAGCCAGAAGTTACCTGAAAAGTGTGAGCCCCCAGGGTAGGGCCTTAGCCCTTGAGGGACTGCATAGTGGGGTCCCATCACAGCCTTAAATCTGGGCAAGGCCTGTGGGGGTAGAGCCTGAAGCAAGGTGGGTGCATCTCAGTCTTTGGGAAAACCTTTCCGATATTTATCATCTAAAGGTGGAAAGAGCTGCCTCGGAGGGCAGAAGTTTTCCTTCCCAGGAGGAGTACAAGCAGGAGGCTGCAGTCCTGCTGTACCCTACCACTAACTGGTCCCCCTTGGGCAGTCACCTGCTCTGACAGGGCAGTTGCTGGGTCTTGCCCCAGGAAGGAGAGGAGCCTCCTGCCCTGCTGCCCCCTGCCCCCGATGTGGGCTGAGCACCATTCTAGCCTCTGGCTCAGGCACAGGTCAGCTCCAAGCCCTTTGGGGAGTCCACCTGGCACAGCACTGGCCAAGAAGTAAACTAGGGGCTGCCAGGGACAGTGTTAAGCACCTGGTTGTCAGAGGAACTGGCAAGGGTGGCTGCTGTTCGAGGAGATGTCCCTGGGGAGGTGCTGCCTCCTCCACCCAGTGATCACACTGCTAAAGAGAGAGGCCCAGGGAGTCAGGGCAGGGCTTGCACTGGGCCAGCCAGGGGCTGGGACACTGACTACCAGTGCAGGCCTGGAGCAGGAGTCCTGGGGTGCCCCCTCCTCCAGCAGGGACTTATGAGAGCCATGTCCAGGGAGGAGCCGGGGCTGATTTGTTTCCTTATCAGAAACTCAGGATTGGCGGGGGTGGGGAGGGGGTCGAAGTTCCTACCTACTCTGGTCACACCGTGCCTCACCCCCAACAATCATGTCACCTTTCTGTCATATTTTCCTTCATACCTTAGGTCATTATTAGCACACAATGCCTTTCCTCCACAGCCCACCGTCTGGGTGCACCCTTACACCCTCCAGTATACATCTCAGGCCGTGGTCACCTCCTACTCTGGCCAGTAGGGTCAGGAACCTCCTCTGGCCCTCTGGACCCCGCACAGCCCTCCTGCCTGGCCCAGCTCCTCCCCTTTCACTTAGTCCTCTAGGATACACCCATGTATGGTTCCCTTCTGGGTCCCTTAACCTGAGCAAAGGCCTGGCTTGGGGCTGGGTACCAGGAGGGGTTGGTGAAGTGACCTGAGGGAGTGGGACAGGAGGTCCTTGGCTGACCCTAGCCCTGCACTGAGGTGGCTCCGGGTAGAGACCCTCAGAATCCCCAGTGCTATGTGCTCCCCAGTGCACAGGGTCAAAGTTAAGCCCTCAGAAGGGCCTGGTCTCCTGGATGCTCAGCCACTTGGATAATGGAGAAGCCACATCTTGGGGAAACTGCAGCCCTTCAGAGAGGTATGGGAGGGACCCAGATGGTTCAAAGACCATGGCCAAAGGTAAGCCTGGCCCATGGGAAGTCATGTCACACACCCATGAAACCTGCCCCTGGGGTGGGGTGCAGCCTCAGGACTGGGGCCACCTTTCCCAGGGCTGGCTGCTCCACTCCGTGGGCCCCCTGCACACTTGCCTTGGCCTTGCCCTGGAAGTTGAAGGTCAGTACATACTCCCCAGGCCGAGTCTCACTCTGGCGGATCACAAAGAGGCCGTGGCTCCGGGGCCCGCCTGCTAGCACCAGCTGGGCGGCTTTGACCCGCGACAGAGTTCCATGGAACCAGGGGTAGTCGGAGAGCTCCAGCTCTGGTGCTGCCTCGGGCTCAGGCTCTGCTCCCTCCTCCCCTGGAGAAGAGGACAGTGTGAGGGGTGTGTGCGCGGGGGGGCAAACACCTAAGAGAAGAGATGCAACACCTTGTTGGGGTTTTACATGGTAAATGCTGTCCGCGTTACTTTACAGCAAGGCTGGGAGCTGACACCACCCACTAGTTAAGCATATGATGTCAACTGAGACACAGAGAGAAGGGCTATGCTGGGGTTCCTAAGTCAGCAACAAACCTGGGAACAAATCAAGTCTCCTTGTTCCTCACCTCTGTACCTGACCCTCTGCACCCCTTCTGTGAGCATGTTCTATTGAAGCCTAGGCCTGTGGGAAGGGTCCTCTTCCTGAACTGGCCTACAAAGCCAGAATACTGAGCTGCTGTGCAGAGGACCCAGTGGGATGAAATGGCACAGCTTCTGGGGTTCAGGAAGATCTTTGGTGGGAGCTGTGGGCACTGATGGCCTAGGCTGGGGGCATAGGAAGGAGGGGCTGGGAGAGCAGGCTGTCCCCACTGCACCTGTATTATTGCTGTCACTGCCACCTGGGGATTCCAGGGTCTCTAGGAAGGTCTCCAGTGGGACATGGACCAGGGAGTCGCTGACTGCATCTCGAGTTCGACTGTGTGGGGCTGTCACCATGGCTGCCGTTGTCTCTGCAGGCCGGGGCAGGTCCACTGTTGGAGAATTGGCAGGTAAGAAGCACATCTGTCTTTCTGTCCATCTCAGAATCCTGCCCTCCATTATTCCAACCAGTTCTGTCCCCACCTACCCTCTGTGAGGAGCTCACAGCTGCAGGAGGCCACTCGGCTGGCCAGACAGCCTCCCTGGGCACAGGAGAGCTCTGAGTCTTCCTCGCTGTCCCTGTAGGGCAAGAAAGCATAACTGTCTTGCCATGGGATTTGGACCACGGGCTGCTCACGAACCAGGCAGTGGCTCAACTAGGGTTTCTTTGCCTCCATGTCTCTCTGTCACACCTTCAGCTTGCTCTGTGTCTACCATGTGAATAACTGGGCCATATAAGAGAGGTCTCCAGGTGGGTGCAGTCCTCTTTGAACTCATATGACCCCTGCCCACTAACCCACAAAGGGCTGGCCTCCTCCTGGGATCCTATGGAGTCCCTCAGATGGCAGGGCACAGTAGCGGGCGGGGCCTGGGCAGCTCTCTTTGCTACCCTGGGCCTTCGTCTCCCCATCTGTGACACAAGGTGTCTGGGACCATGCCAACTCTAAAATACTGCAAGATTCACCTTCACAGAGTCTGGGGAAAGATTGTGAAGAGCAGATGGTTGAAAGGGTGGCAGGGGATAGATTATAACCACTTTGGGGATGGTGGGGGGTGGGGACAGGGAGGCGCTTAGGACTTTAATTGTGCTTCCTTAAATGAAACTGTTAATTAGAAAGCAGCAGCTCTCCCCCACCCCCACCCCTGGGCTTGGCTCACCCCATTAGCCAGAAGAGCTGCTGCCAAATGCTCTGCTGCTGGCCTGCCTGTCCCTCCCACTCCTGGCCTCGGGAACTCTCCTGGATAGTGCAGCCAGCCTCCCTGCTGCTCTTCCTGTTGTCAGCTGACGGTAGCTGCCCTCTGCTCCCAACCTACCAGCTTCCTGGGTTCTCATCAAAGTTCCCTCCTCACCAGCTCTTAATTCCAGCTACCTGAAGGCTTTGACATTCCCTGCAAATCCCAGGCTTACACACACCTCCACACCTCTTGCGGACTGTTGCCTCTTCCCTCCCCTACCCCTAACTCCCTCTCTGCCATCATGTCTTCTCTGAGCTCCAGGCTGGGTTAAGGGCCTCCCCTCTATCCCCCTGGCCCTCTGGACTCACCCCATCACTACCCTTCTTTTGGTGGTCTTAGGGTCCCTTAAGACCCAACTTCCTTCCAGGTTTCCAGGCCCTGGTCCTGCAGAGCAGGCCTCAAAGAGCCTGCTGGGGGTAGGGGTATGGAGGCATGGCTGGCACCAATCTGGACAGAACTTCCATGAGAAAAGCCTAGCACCAGATAGCTACCCCCACCCTGTCCATCCATCGTGGGGCCACTTGGGCACTCACCCGGGCTCCACGCAGCCCTGGATGTCAGCCACCCATGAATGCTTCTGCAGGGAGTCGATGGTCTCTAGGATGTACTCTGCCCCATTCTCCACCTGGCCAGGAGTCCAGACAGCAGTCAGCACCCCAACCTCCTCCACCCTCAGCAAGGGGTTCCAGAACACAGGACAAGTGGCTCATCCCACTCCTCCCCAATAGGGGCTCACTGGTGTGAGCAGCAGGGAAGACAGTGGAGTTACCATCAAGCAGCACCCCAAACCCAACTCAAGGTCCCGGGGTGAAGCAGTATCTCATAGTCTCAGCAGCCCCACCCTTCTGGACCCACCACTGGGGATGAATGGGGATGATGTCCAGCCCTGCCTCAGGTCATCAGGCCCTGGAGATGTAGCCTTGGAGGAGGCCATGCTGGCTGGGCAAGGGCAGAACGGCACCCCAGCAATGGGGTGAAAGGGCATCACAACCCTCAAGTCAGCCAAGGGGCCAGTTGGCCTAGCACACTGAGCTGAGGGGCTCACCTGCCTCGGTGCCTGGAACTCTACCTTTAAGGCCATGCTCTGGTACAAGCAGCCTCCACAGGGGAAGAGAAGAGGAGGAAGCCCCTGCTCTGGGGGGGCCGAGTGCTGAATTCTTCCCATCAGCCCTGGGAGGGAGGCGATATGCTTTCCCCGTTGTACAGATGAGAAGGCTGAGGTTCAGAGAGGTCAGGGGACTTTCTCAAAGTCCCACTAGCACTCAGGGGCAGCACTGGGCTCTGAACCCAGGCCTCTGTGATGCCAAGGTTGCGTGCTCCCAGCTTCCTGTCGTGTGCCGTGGTTACAATGCAGATATTGGACTCTCAGGGCTGGGAGGGTCCTCGGAGACCAACTTCAACCTCTCCCTGAACAAATGGGGCAAGTGAAGCCCAGAGTGGGGATTAAAGGTGAGAGCTCCTTGGCCTCAGGGCTCCTGAGGATAATGAGCAGCACAGTTGCCACTCAGATAATGGGAGTGAGGCTCTGGAACCTTCTTACCCATCAGATGAGAATGCCAGGCAGGGAAGGGCTGTGTCCTCAGCCCTCAGCCTGGGGTGACTCAGGGTACGGAGTTGGCAAATGTTTGCTAAGTGAATAAGGGAGTTCGTGACTGAACAAATAGGGGCGAGTAAAAGCACAAACATAACCAGGAGCCTGGAGAGGAGGATGGGGGCTCCATGCAACTTTGGGTGGGTGGAACCAGGCCTCCTTGGGGACTAGGCCTTACAAACACCACCTAATCCTCTGAGGAGGCACAGAGCACAGCCCTGGCAGCCTGTACCTGTGTCCTCAGCAAACCCATCAGGCCACCACAGTGACATGGGGCCTGGGGAAAGGATGAGCTGCCTCTAGACCGACTGGGGTGCCTTCTCACCCACCCTTAGTGCCTTTGTGCCCTCTGGGACTGGGTGGGTTTTCATACTCGGTGCTCTGTGACAGGAGCATTTGCATAACTGCTGCAGGCTGGCTACCAGTCTGCCTGCCTGCCCATGGGGTGGGTATGTGCTAGCTCCAGTGGGGATTGTGGGGAGGAAGTGAAACTCAGAGGAGCTAGGCCCAGGAGGAACAGGGGGCCCAGTTGGTGGGTGACACCAGAGCACTCAGCTCTAGAATCCTCACCTGGATTCAAGTCCTAGCTAGGTGCTCGACATCTGTGTAGGCTCTTGGGCTCCCCGACCAGCGCTCCCTCCCTCTGCCCTGCTGCTGGCCCCTTACCCTCACTCCCCTTACGGTGGCCTCAGCTATGCTGCCCATGAGAAGGGTGTGCTGGGGCTGCCGGAGGCTCTGTGGGGTTGGGGTGGGGCTCACCTTGAGCACAAATGTGTTGTCCTTCTCCGGCATCTCCAGGGGCATAGTGGTGCGGACCTCGATGATGGCTGAGAGAGGGATGCTGACCTTGGGCCTGGAAGCCTGGCAGGCCAGAAGAAGGGCCAGTGTGAGTCACCACGGGGCCTCCTGAAGCCCCCTCTCCCCACTCCCCTTCCCAGAGCTCAGAGCAGTCCTGACTAGGAAGCCCTGGCCGCCCTGGCAGAGATGTCCCAGTCCCCGTTTCATAGACAGGGAAGTTGAGGGAGTCTCTGGGAAACAAAGGGAACACCCCATATAGTCACACAGCAAGTCAGGGACAGAGCCGGGACTGACATCTCAGTCTCCTCCCTCAGCCTGCAGGGTGAGCTGTATCTGGGCTGCCCTTCCAGTGTACACCAGACCTGCTGTTTTCACATTTTTGACCCTGACCCATAGTAAAAAATACATTTGATACTGTGACCCAATATACATACAGGTAAAAGTATGTCTGAAACAAACGTTTCACCAGATAAAAGTTACCCCGTGTGTGATGGAATGTGATATTTTCTATTTTATTCTAGTCCATTAAAAAAAAGATGCTTGTCTGTGCCTTTAGACTAGACTTTGCAGAGCACGGCTCTGAAGCCCCTGACTCAAGAGCTCCTGGAGCTGGGCAAGGCCATTTCTGAGTGGAGGAAAAGGGATAGTCTGGGGTTCAACCAAGGTGAGATGGCAGGACTCCCAGGGAAGGCCACTCTGTGCCTGGCCCTCCCCACTCTGCCCCAAAAGCTCCTGGCCATGACCCGAAGATCCCCTAGGGCTCACTTGAGACTGAGATTCCTGGCAGGGCTTGGGCTCGGGGACAGGGACTTTCTTAGGAGGAAAGGGAAGGGCCACACATTGGGTGAGCAGGCGGATGGGAATTCCTGGCAGCACTGGCTGCCATCCAGGGGTGCAGGGCTGTGCTTGGAGCTGTTAACCATGGCAGGCCATGTCACCAGCCCCTGGGGCAGGGGGACCACTGGGATGGGGGCCATGGTCCTGGAGTGGGTGGAGCAGACAGAGGTCTGCAGTGAAGGCCTGAACTGGTGACTTTGGCTGGGCTCCCACTGGCTGGAGGTGCTGATTCTTCTGTCTGGTGTTTGAGGCCTGTCTTTCTTGGCCCAGTCAGTTCCAGCCACGCCTCACTGTTCCCACTTCCCTGGAGAGCTGTTAGGCTGTTTCACAACTCCAGGCCTTTGCTTGCTCAGCTTGTGCCTCCAGAAATGCCTGTCCTGGGGCCTTGCTGCCTGGCGAACACTTATGCAGCCTGAGCTTCATCTCCCCAGAGCTCACCCCATTGAGGTTTACCATCCTATCCTGCAAATGCTGGTTTCTTGGTGGCTCCCCCAAGGGTAGGGGGCCAGCCTCATTGTGTCCTGGGTCCCCAGAGCTGGCCTGGCTCAGGGCTCTGAGGGGATGGGGGGCCAGAGACCTGACTCACGGGCCTTTATGGGAGGTAAGTCTGGGGACCCCAGGAAACAGCCCTTGAGCCTGCAGACCCCCCTCCTCCTGTCTGCTCCAGGGGTGCAACTAGGTCTCCAGGACCGAAAGGCGGTGGGATTTATCAGTAGGGTCTCCCTAGGAGCCAATACATTGAGGAAACCAGACTTGAGCCACCTTCCCACAGGCTGACTCCTGAATTCCCAAACCTTTCATGAGAAAAGGCAGCCGGGTCAGGGGGTAGGAGCACACCTGCTTTCCTCAGAGGTTGGGGAAGTGACCCCTCAGGAACCCTGTCCTCTGCCAGCGGTGAACGATGGGATAACGAAGGCACCAGCTGCTGCACCCCCGCCCCCAGGGAAGCCACCCCAGCTATTTACAGCCAGGCAGCTGTGACTGCCACTCAGGGCCTGGAGGCCCTGCAGCTCTGGGCCTCTGAGCTTCGGGTGACCCTGGGCAAGCCCCACCTCACTTCTCACCCCTCACGGGGCCTCCTGCCCCCTTTCTGACAAGGGGCGGAGTTGGGCTTAATGGTCTATGGTTGCTCTCTGGGAACTAACTGGTGGGGGCCTGGGCAGGCAAACAGCCCTTGGGAAGTCTGGGAGTCCCAGGACTTGGAAAGAAAGCACTACAGAGTAGGTCCCCTGGGAAGTCACCTCTCACGTGGCTCATGGCACCCAGCTCTGGGGAGCCCACATCCTGCCCCTCCAATGGAACCAAGTTCTGACAGACTGGGAGATGGGGACAGAGGTGAGAGACTCAAGCTGATTAAAGGCACTAACAGAGTGGGCCCAGAGGCTGGGGTCCCTGGGTGGTTCTTGGGGGGTGGGTGCTGCCAGCTGCTGCACCAGCACAACCTCCCACTTTCTGGAACCTCCCAGTGCATACAAAAAGCTCCCACATTCATGCTCCTTTCCCTCCACGGACCACCAGGGTGGTGGGTGTAATTAGCCCAGCTCTGCTACCCACAAGCTGTGTGACTTTGGGCAGGCCACACCCTGTTTTTGAGTGTTTGTTTTTCTCTTCTATGACTGGGACCCACGAGGCCCACCTTGCTGGGATACTGGGAGGATGAGACTGCCCAGCAGGCTTAGGGCTGGACGCACAGCGGGCTCTCAGAAAGTAGGCACTAGGTTACAGTAATTCCCACTTTCCAAACAAGGCAGGCTTGCCACTCTGGAGGAGGCCAAAGCGGCCTCCAGGGCTCTGGCGCGAGCCCCCACGAGCGGGTGGGGCTTGGTGCATTCAAGTTAGCAGCAATGCCGCTGAGTTAAAGAAAGGTTAGCTTTTGAAACCCAGGCCAGAAAAGGGCCGCCTGGGCAGGGGCTGGGCTAGAGGATTCAGATTCATACCAGAAGAGACACAGACCACCCCAGAAGCCCTCTCAGGTGTCACTCCCTGCCCTCGTCCCCACAGGCCTCTTTTCTGGGGTGCTCCAGTCACCCAGGTGAGGAAGACAGGAGGGCAGGCAGCCAGGTGCCCTAACACCTTGAAGAACAGTGCCCCAGAACCTGTCCTTACCCAGAATCCTGCTGACACCTCACAGGTTGAGAGAGAGGGCTGACGTGTGACTGTCAGACAGGCAGAGTGGACCCACATCCTAGGCTCCTGAAACTCAATACTCCATGCTGCGGAGCAGACCAGGCAGCATGGTCCCCAGAGCCAGCCCTTGGCAACCTGGGCTATTCCCATGCCCCCACGTGGGGGCTGGCACTCACCTTGGGCGGCACAAAAAACTCGAGGCGGAAACGCTCGCCTGCCACAGCCCGGCGCAGGAGCAGGCGGCACTTCTGCCACTGCGCAGCGCCGCCCGGGCCCGCGGCTGCATCGTCCGCCACCATGAAGCGCAGCGCCCCCTCGCGCTGGATGTCCAGCAGCTCCACCTTGGCCGCCAGCGTCCGTGACAGCCGTAGGCGCCGTGTCCACTTGTCGCGCGGCTCGGCTGGCGCCTCGGCGGCCCGCGGGGTGGCATCAGGCTCGGGCGAGGCACGCCGGTGCCACATGTCGCGCATGCCGTCCACCACGCAGAGGCTCATGTTGCGCAGGGAGAAACCCTTGCGGACGCGGGCCTTGGCCGCCGCGTGCGCCGACACGTCCTCGGAGCTCCGCGAGTGGCCGCAGGACATCACCTTGAGCGCGGCGGGTCCGGGCTCCATGGCATCGGGGTGCTCGGTGGCCCCAGCCACGAGCACGCGGCGCACCTCCTCACTGAAGACGTCCAGGAAGTTGGCGGCGAAATGGCGGGAGAAGGAAGCCCCAGCGTCTGGCGTGTCGTAGGCCGGGTTGTCCCGCAAGAAACGGCAGAACTTGTGTGCGAAGTCCACGGCGGCCGCCTGCGCGTGCAGCTCACAGAACTGCCGCCAGTCTGGGACTGGGGAGGCGGCGGCAGGGCCGGGGGTGGCACCATTCATGGTTCCCGTTCCATCGCAGCTCTCTGCAGCTGCGAGAGAAGAACTGGGGTGACTTTGTGACCCCTGACCAGAGTACTCACTGTCCCCTCTCTGAACCTGCTCCTCCAGGGCTCCCTGGGGCTGTGTATGTCTGTGGTGCATGCAATCTTTCTGAGCAGCACCAATGTGTGAAGGAAAGGCCCACCAGGGAAGCAGGCAGGAGGCTGTGTGCGGGAGGGCAGCCCCCATGCACTTTCCAAATACCAATCTCAGGGAACCCCAAGTTCATTGCTGGGGTGGCCAAAGGAGGCTGGGCTGAGAGGTGCCTTGAAGTGGGGTACCCATGAGCCTCCAGTGATCTCACTTCTCTAAGTAACCAAAGCCCATGGACAGGAAGAAATCATGTGCAATTCTCTGGGCTCTACCTTTTAAATATGCCAAGAACGCAACCCCTTCTCCACCCCTTGCCACCCAGGGTGCTGTCTGGGGACCCACATAACCTCTCCTGTTGTAGGCAGTACTTTAGTAGCCTCGTCACTGGTCTCCCGGAAACTGACCTCACCCTGCCATCATTCTCAGGAACCTAGTTATCGTTTCTAAAACAAGACAGATCGGTCCCTCCTCTGCTCAAAATCCTGTAAGGGCTCTCATTCCACTCAGTAAAAGCCCAAGTCCCAAAGGCCCCAAGTGATCTACCTCTATTTACCTCTCTGAGCTTCTGAGGGCTGGCTGGAAAAAATCCCGCCAGAAAAGATGGAGTTTTTCATATTACATGGCCGGATACTTCCCCGACAGCCCTCGTACCCGCTGCCACTCTTCTTGCCCATTCTGCTCCGGCCACGCCTGTGTCCTTGCCATTGCTAAAGCAGGCCAGTCATATTCCCACCTCAGGACCTTTGCACTTGGCAATTCTCTCTTGCCCTTGCTTGGACTGTTCTTTCCTCTATACTCCCTCACCTCCCTTAGGTTTCTGCTCAAGTCCTATCTTGTCTAATCCTTCCCTGACCACCGCACTACTGAGAATAAGAAATGCTCCTGCTCTGCCCAGAGCTGGGGTCTCCGGCCCTTGGCCTGCTGACTTTTCCCCGTAGTGCCTCCCGCATCTGACACAGCATTTATTTACTTGCTTGGCTGTGCTGTCCCCTCCCCTCCCCGCTACATCACGAATGCGAATGCCAGCTCCACAAGGCAGGCATTTTAACAGTCTTATAAATGGCTATGTCCCCAGTGCAGGGCACATGGCAGGTACCCTGTAAAAACTCTGAATGAATGATTACATGCATGAGCAAATGAATGTGTTTGGAATGCTGGGCATGTCACAGCTGTCATTCCCTAAGGCCTTGCATGGGGCCTGGGACACAGCTTCTGGCAGGCCTGGAATTTTGACTCTGACTCTAGCTAGCACTTGGGGGTCACCTCCTAGTGTGGATCCGGTATGGCTAACTTTTCACCCTGGTTTTGAAGGTGCTGCCTCGTCTGACTTCTTTCCATTACAGTGGAATCCTGTTCCCTCTAGAGTGCCCATCCAAACCCCACCTTCCTGAAGAGGCCCCAGGCCAGGAACATCAGCTGTGTCCCCACCCCTACCTTCTCTTATTCGCAAGCCCCCCTCTCTCTCAGCCCCCCCTCTCTGGATCACCGAACTACATGCTGTCTGTCCAGTCATTTGGGAGCCCTGCCCCACTGTCCCCCCAAATGGCCATTACTCCTAGGAGCACCCCCCTCAAGGCTAGGGTGAAATTACCAATGGAGTGTAAGGGGGTGATGGGGTACCGCCCTGCCTTGGGGAGCCCATATGAGGGGGCCGGCCCAGTGTTAGCAGAACTGAGGCAGAGGGTCGTGCCCTCAGCTGCCCTCCCAGGATCCCACATTTCCCAGCACCATCTCGTCTCTCTCTCCTCTGGGATCTAAACTCTGTAATTAAAAGCTGGGTAAAAATAGCTGCCCCACTTCTGTGAGATCATATTCAGGGCCTCTGGGCCACAGGGCAGGATGGGAATTCCCTCTCACCTTGGGGCCACCTCGGCCATTGATCTGTAGTCAATAACCACAGGACAGCCCCAGGGAGGAAACAGACTACTTGAAGAGGCCACTTAGCACAGAGGACAGTTTTCCAAACCAGCAGGTCTCCTCAGACTCCACCTGGTATTGAGAGAATGCAGCAGGGAGCCAGGTAGGTTTCCTGGAGGGGTCGTGGCCTGTGGTGGCTTTCAAATGAAATTTTCAAATTTCAGAAAATGCCTTCCCTGCAGGCTGGAGTGACACTGTGGAAGCAAACTGATCAGGGCAGGGCGGGATGGGGCTGGGAGATGGGGAAGTGAGGCACCCATGAGCTTGGCTCACGTTGGGCCTCTTCCTTGCTCTGCTCTTCCTTCTTTCTTCATCTGGCTAACTCCTTCTCATCCCTCAGTAATTAATCCAGTGGCCACTTCCTCCAGGAAGTCTTCCCTGACCTCTCTCTGCCTCCCTTGCTAAGTGGCATGAGTGTCTCCTCTGAGTTCCCACAGCCCCCTCCTATATATCCCCCTAACAAGGTACCAATTGCAGGGTACTCCAGGGGTCTGTTTCCATGTCTGTCTCCCCCATCTGGCATTGGCATTCCTCAGGGGCAGAAATGGAGGTGGAGGCAGAAATGTACCTGTCACTACCACCAAGGCCTCGAAGGAAGAAGGTAGAGAGCTGCGGCCTGTGGAGGGGGACATTTTTGGGTGTGGGAGATGGAAGCGAGCCCTGCAGCTAAGCCCATGAGGGCCTGTCCCCATGCTTCAAGCCTATCATCCATTTACCTAGCAGGGCAGTGTTCCCCACAGTGACCACCACCTTCCCCTCTGTACCACTGAGACCACCAGGAGGGTCAGACGGGGTGACCTGGCAGCCTGGGAAGGGGTAGCACTGGAGCCAGCACCAAATGTGGACACCCATTTGACATAATTATGTTCTCACATGGGGCAGGTGGGGACAGGGAGGAAATCAGTCCCAGTGGCCCATCCTCTGGCACCTCCGGTCTCTCTTCATTCTTCCTGCTGGCTGACAATATTCCTGGCAAGGAAAAGGGGGAGAGTGGGGGGCAGGGCCCTGGGGAGAGGCTCTCACAGGTAGGCCCTACCTTGCCCTTACTGGAGGAAGGGTGGTACTCAGAGAGGAATCTGCCAAGGGTATGGTGGCTGTGGTCATGGCCTAGGCAGGACCTGGCCTGGGAAGCACTGGGAGGCTGGTCCTGCCTTGACTTCTTCCATCACTCATCCTTGCTGCTGGTCTATAGGTCTGATGTCCAGCACAGGAGCCCTCAGTGTCCCCTGAGTCCAGCTGGGGCTACACAGAAGTGGCAGGGGTTGAGCAGCCAAAGGTAAAAGTCACAAGCAACTTGATTAACAGGAAGCCTCATATCTAGTTACAGATGGGGACACTGAGACCCAGACATGGCTTTCTGCAGAGGGGAGGCTGCAGTCACATGGAAGAGGCTCAGGCCCAGCATGGGCAAGGCTGTGCTCTGGGCCAGAACTGGGGATGAGACCAAGCACAGGACTTTGGCTGATCTGGGCTCAAGGTCTGACCCCACTGCTCTCTGGATGAGTGATGTTGACCACAATTCCAACCTCTGAGCCTGTTTCTTTACTTTAAAAATGGGGACAAGGTCTCTCCTTTCATCTCCCAGGACAGCCCAGGAGGAGGTCTCTGCAGTGTCATATAGTTCACGTGCAGCCATGGGCAGGGCCGGAACTCCCCTATCTTCTGGGTGGAGACTGGAGGCATTTCCAGCCCTCTCCAGGGACCAGCCAGTGTCAAAACCAATCAGACAAAGCCCTCCGTCATGCTGCAGGTGTCCACGGACCCAGATGTGAGAATAGCAAGGCCTGGGGAGCGGGAGGGGAATCAGGAGGTACCAGAAGCTGGGTGCACGAACTCAGCTGGCCACCACCGCTGTCTGGGCTGGCCTGGCAGGTTTATGAACTGAATCCAGTTGGCCTGGCTGTCCCTCCTTTAGTGGCTCCTTGGAATTCCCACCTGTCTTTGCCTGTGTCACTCTACTTCAGGAACTGCCTTCCTCACTCAGCTGACTAATCCAATTATACTTGGCCTTTAGACATGTAAAAGACGCTCTTCCTCCAGGAAGCCTTCTCACCACACTGGCCCTTCCTCCCTAAGCTCCCTTGGTCCTTGTGTGCCTCCATCCTCTTGCTTTTGTGGGTAGGGGCCTAGTGCCTCCACTGTGGCCCCAGAGAACCACAAGAGATGGCGAATAAGAGTGGCACAGTGCAGGGTGGGGCAAGGAGAGATCTGGTTTCCACCAATAAAATGGGATGCTGGAGCAGGGGCCTCTAGGGGCTCCTGACTGTGATGGCTCTTGGATACTTAAAACTGGGGTCCCACCATCACTCTATTAAGACCTGGACAGGCAGCGGGGCGGGGGTCACCTTTCACCTTCACAGCCTTTTCTAAAGATTGGGACTCGGGATAAGCAGAGCCCACTGGGTCTAGGTATCAGGTGCTGGCTCACTAGGGGACCTGGGTGAGACTAACCTCCTTCATCATCAACCAGGGATTTTTCTAGGCTCCGCTGGGCTGTCTGGCTTCTCCTGGAAGAATGTTTGTTGTCCCCATCTCATTAGGGCCAGAATGGGATGGGACAGGGCTTCAGGGAGGTGGGACAGAAGTCCCTCCCTGCCTGTCGCCTTTCTAAGCCATGGATGGACTCTCCTAATCCCTCTGCCAGGAACCCAGACAGGAGACCTGACCCCACCCCCACTCGATTAGAGGCCCAGGAGAGGGGGCGGCTGGCCTTCCTGTGGTAAAAATAGCACTGACAATTGGAAAAGAAAAAAAAGAGGCCATTCCTCAGCCCCCACAGCACACAGTTCCGGATCCCACGGCCAGGTCATTCCTTAAAATATTGATGATGCAGCTCGCTGCCCCCGCTAATGGGCTGACGACCAATTGATCCACTGTGCAGAGGGCGGCAGCCTGCAGGGCGGGACTGCTTGGCCCACACAAGCAGGGGCCTCAGCAGTGTTTCCAGGGAGCCCCAGCTGGAGCAGGCCTCCCCACCAGAGGAGACAACCCATCTCCAAGGCAGGGAAGGCAGCCAAGCAGTGCAAACTAGCTACTCAGCACCCTGAAAGGCTGCCTCCCCAGGCTGCCCCAGGCAGGATCTGGGCTATAGCCTCCACCACCAAGACCTAACCCCAGGCCCCCTTCTCCTGCACTTCACTCAGTTTCGTGCTCAGAAAGGCACCCACACAACCAAGTGCATGAACCACTCATGATGGGGAAACTAAGGACTGTTTTTGGGGTTCCCAATATAGGACTAGACAAGGGCTCACTTGGCTCTTCCCTGCCCCTTGGGCAGCTGGCCCTAATTATGCCCAGTGATGTCTTCTCCTCCGGGCTTCTCAAGACCACTGGCCCGGACCATTCAGCCCCTCACTTACAAGGAAGGCTCCTTCCATCCTCCATGTTGCTGTTACTCCAGCTGCCCTCCTGGCCTCTGGGGAACTGTCCCCTCCAGCCCCCTCTCTGCACCCCTCCCCCTGCAGGACACAGACAACCTTTGGGCAGGCCAGTCCTCACTCATAAGTGCCTTCTGCCTGTTGGCTGTCTGAATCTCTCTCCCTTGCAGATGGAGGCAGAGGACACAGGCACATCCTCTTTCACTGTTGGGTACTTGGGCATTGGTTCTCAAGTCTACTCCCCATCTTACCCCACTCCACCCCCAGAAGTGTCCTCACTGGGCAGGCTCTGAACCAAGGCCTTCTGGAAGAGTGAGGTGTGGCTGGAATTCCCTGACCCTTCCTACCCAGAGTATCCGTGCTCACCCCACGACCCTGCCAGAAGGCAGAAGTGGGCATGATTCCGGTCTTAACACCCTTGACCCTGCTGGGACTTTGCTGAAGAGTGGGTGTGGGAGGAGGACACTCTGACTAGTGACAGGGACAGGTGCGGATTAGGAGCTCTTGGAACTCTGTCCCTCTATGGGTGGTGGTGGTGGGGCATTCAGGCAGTCCAGGCTTTTCTGAGCATCAGATTCTATAGCTGTAAAGCAGGACCATCCTGCTCTCCGACAGAGACTGCTTCATGGTCCACGGCCTGTGCTGAGGAGCATCACCGGGAGGCAGCTGACAAAAGCCTGTATAGCAGCTCTGTGCCCAGTGTACCCTCACGCCTCTTACACAACCCCCCAGCCTTTGCCACTGTGGGAGAGTGGAAGCCTTTCTGCTGAGCCCCCTAGCTTTCACTGCCACCCCGCACCTGGACAGGCCCTGCTGGCTCTGGGACCTGCAAACCTCTAGTCCTAGGGGGCCCTACAGCTGTAGCCAGCAGCTGCTCCCATCATAGGGTCCCACTGCCTGGTGTCTCTGTACCTCTACACCGGTCATCTGACACATTGGGACAGTGGAGTGGTTAAAAGCCTGAGACCTGAAGCCAGATGGCCTGGGTTTAAATCCCAGCTGCTGTGCTTCTTAGCTGTGTCATTGTGGGTAAGTGACCCAGCTTCCTGGGGCCTGTTTCCTCATCTGTTAAAACAGAGGGTAGATGAAACACTACCATTTGCGACAAAACGGACAGACCTTGACAACACCATGCTAAGCGAAATAAGCCAGATAGAACAAGACCAAGAACTATGACTTCACTCATATGTAGAATATGAAACTGAAAGCAACAGAAAAAAAAAAAACCCACTCATACACACAGTCAATAGTTTAGTGGTTACCTGGGGACAAGCGGGTAGAGAGTGAGAGGAGGCGGGGAGGGAGGGGCGCCACATACACGGTGACGGAAAGAGAACTCACACTGGGCGGTGAGCACACAACACAACACACAGACGATGCCCCGCAGAACTGGGACCTATGTAACTCTTGTTAATCAACGTCACCCCAATAAGTCTAACAATAAACAAACAAACACAAAACAAAAAATAGAGGATAATACCTGCGCTGACTGTTATCAAAGGGCTGTCATGAGGATTAAATAAGTAATGTGCCTAAAGTTTCTCTGCTTCTAGTTCCTACACGTCTTGCATCCATCCCTTTGTTTCTTTCACTGCTCTGGGCAGACTGGCTGCAGAGGCCTCCCTGCTTCCCACTGCCCTCCCAGCCCCTGACAAACCCAAGTTCCACAGTGTGATCAGGGTTACCTTTCTAGAACCCACATCTAACATACCCCTATTTAAAACCATCCTGCCCTCATATCTTCCTTGCCAGGACGAGAGGATTCTCCCATTGTACAGATGAGGAGATGGGGTTCTGGAAAGGGAGGCAGCTGGCCCATCATTCACTGGATTTGTACTGGGCTTCTGCGATGTGGCAGGAGCCACGCTGGTGGGTCCAGGGTCACAGACAGATGAGAAGGAATTGTGGAGCCAAGTTCAGATCTGCCCCTTTCTGTAGCAGACACTACTCCCGACAGGCCTTGTCCCTGGAGAGCTCTTCCTCTGAGAGCACTGTGGGGGTACCTAGGCCCTGAGACAGATGCACACCCTCAGAGGAGGGGACACTCTGACAGGCTGGAGGACAGGGGAATTCAGAGCTGGGCCCTGCAGGAAGTAGGTGTCAGATAAGCAGGGAGTGGGGCTCAGGAAAATACGTTGCCCCAGGGCCTGGGGGCTTGCTGAGGAGGAAAGCCCATTCTGCTTCAGGAGCACCTGGTGCTGGACAGTTCCAGGACAGGTTCTGTAGGTGCAGAGCAGGCTGGCTTGGCTCTAGCTGCATTGACCCTGCCCTCCTGGGGTTGCAGAGCAGAGGCATCCCCTCTCCAGCTTTGGCTTGAGGCTTGCAGTCTCTCCCTCTCTCCCAGTGTCATGGATCTCATCTTGGCCCTGATTCATACCCCTTCCACACTTCTCTTCTCTGGTCCCTGGCACAGCCCCCCAAAACTGTAGGATGCCCCCTTCAACCCTCATCACTCAGCCCACCAGTCGGCCTCCTGCATGACACATATACCATGCCTCCCATCAGTCTGGAGTATCCCAGAATTCTGGGTGCTACAAATGCTTATAAATGTTCCCTGGGCCTTTCTTTGAGCAAATGAACTCCCTGCCTGGCTGATCTCCAGGCACCTCAAACTTGCCACATCCAAGTTCTAATATATCCTCCTTGTCCAGCCCCTGCTTGTCCTCAGCACTCAGCCTGGCATTGCCCCACTAGCTTCCACTCCTTCACTCCAATAGCTGGCGGGCCCTGAACGCACAGAGGACTTGGGAATGCCCCTTCACCTTGTCCCTGCCTCCACTTGCCCTCCCCTGCCCCTGCAAAACATATTGTCCTGTCTTCTCCACTAGACTGTGATTCCCCAGCTTGTTGTTATACCAATTATAAGACCCAGGTGGGCCCTATTATACACAGAGGGTCAGAAGTATCTGGAGAATGGAGCCCAAACCCTGCTTCACTCAAAGGAGCCAAAAGATGCTGTACTGCCATACACTGACACCCGGCCTCGCTCTGCCCAAACAGGTGTGGCTGTGACCGCCTCTAGATGTTGGAGCCACACTTCCTCTCCCCTGGGACAGAGCACAGCCATAAAAACAGACCCAACAAGGTGAAGGGGGAAGAGAAACCTCCCCAGACACCAAAGCTGCCACCATGCCTGCAGGCCCATGTGGACAGTAAAAAGCAGAAAGGAAGGCAGGCTCCAAAACTGGATCAGAACCCCATGAGGAAAGCAGTTAGAAAGCCTGAGGCACCTAAACCCCCAAGTCCCTGCAACCCAGGATGGGTAGCTAGTACTAAGAACCAGGCTCCTGTCTGAGAGAGGAGGCCTGGCTTGTTGGTTGAGTGACTTTGGGTAAGTCATTTCATCTCCCTGAATCTCTCCTTCTCTATAAAATGGGGATAATTAGTACCAAGACCACAGGGTTATTGTGCAGATTGCTTGAGAAACAGCACAGATGGCCTTGGCTTGCTGGAATCAGCTGGAAACCAAACACTCAGCTCTGGGGGGCCCAGGCTCCACCTGGGTGGGGGTCTCACCTTCAATATTCCCTAGGAAGCCCACACTTGGGTGTGAGTGTGAGGACTCTCCCTAGGAGACCCACTAAGTAAAGGGAAGGATTTAGAAACTTGAGGCAGATTTTTCACAATGAGAAAAGCATATGCATTAACCCTGGATTACCTAAAACCATTCAACTAACCCGCATCAGAGTGTCTTGCCCACCATCATTCGCGCCCTCTAGAGGGGGAGAGAAGTAGAAAGCAGCAGCTTGTGGGAAACTGCCTGAGACCCCACAGAATCTCAGATCCACACCAGACTAACAGCACTGCCTTTACTGCCAGACCTCTCCCAAAGTTTCTAGAGCTGGAAGGTTTTAGGTTGCTCCCCAATCAATGGCCTCCTGGATGGAACGGGGAGGCTGAAAGGGAAGAGATTTGTTCAAAGAGGGAGGCAGAGTGGGGGTGGGGTGGGGGTGTTAGATCACGTCCCCTAAAGAGGTAACCAAAGTCTTTTGGGATCACCACCCCTTCGCTCCTCCTACCCTCCCAGAGGAGCTCTGCTCACCCCATGCTCAATGACCTGTGTTGGAGGGGTAAACTCTTCCTGGTCACCTAGCGAGGAGGTAGGCGGCACTATCCCCAGTTTACAGAGTAGGTAATGGAGGTCCAAAGGGCAGGGGTAGCGTTCAACCCAGGTTTGGCTCCCCACCCTCAGGCTCTCCCCCCAGAACCAGCTTGTGTGAACAGAGATTCTGGCTTATCCATGTTCACAGTCACTCCTGAGGCTGCCCTGTCCGCCCTGCGCGGCTTCCCGAGGGACTGTCACTCCAGACGTCTCCCTTTGAAGACCTCACGGATCCCTGCCTCTGCCAGGCCTTGGCCCGCCGGGTTGGCGCGGTTCCGCCGCCCAGAGATGCCCGCAGGTTCATCAATGGCTGAGGCCGAAGGGCCTGAATGGAGGGCACGAACCCGCCCCTTCTTAAAGGCGCCAGCCTCTCAGGCATCCTCAGCGGTCCTCCCCACTATTCAGGGCTGCCGAAGAGCGCCCGGGGTGGGCGGGTCGAGAATGGTGACCGAGAGAAAGAGGGCTTGGGCCGAATGGAAGGCGTGCCGGCTTGGGGAATGTGGTCCGGAGAGCGTGCCTCGGGTGGCCAGCACCCTCATTCCAGGTCGGCCCCCGCCCCTGCAGCCTAGGCAAGAGACCCGGGCGCCCCTCCGTCGCAGCCCCCTCCTCCAGGGGGCCCACTACGTTCGCCCAACCGTGGGGCCTGGGCCCTAGGAGGGAGCAGGGGCGCAGCTGCTCCAGGGGCGGCTCAGCCCCCCTCGCTACTCCCGCTGGGCCCGGGATGGGGGTCAGGGAGCGGATCCTCGCCGGGGGCGCATCTCTGCCGTCGCGCTCCCTCCCACCGCGCACACAAAGACGACACGCGCGGACCGGGGCGCGTGCGGCCGCGTTCCTCGGGGTAGCGGTGCTCACACAGACGCACACCCTCACCGACCGGCCTGGGCTGATGGACGAGGGGACGAGGGAACTGAGGACAAGCAGGCCTTACCTACACGCCCGCAGCTGCGGCCGGGCGGGCCGGGGCGCCGGCGGAAAGCTGCCCGGATCGCGGCCGGGCTCCCGGGGCTCGGCGGCTCATGACTTGCGGCGCGTTTGGACTCCCTCCGGGCAGGAGCCGGCGTTGGCGGCGACTCCTCCCTCCCTCGTCCACAACCTGGAGGCTCGTGCGCTCCTCGCGGGCGCAGCGCGGCCCCTACTCGGCTCTCCTCGCAGCTGAGACCAGCGCACTCGGAGACCAGCACCGCGCCGCGCGCGCCCCGCCTGCTCCCCCTCGGGCCCCCCACCCGCGCGGCGCGCGCCTCACCGGCCCCGCCCCCGGCGCGCGCCCCGCCCCCGCCCTCCTAGCGCCTGGGCCGGGTCCCCGCCGCGCCCCCAGCCCTCGGCGGAGCTGGAGTTGCGCGGGCGGCCGGCGCTCGCTTCCTCCGGGAGGCGGCTGCGGCGGGGCGGCGGGGCGGCCGAGTCCTGGGACCCACAGGGGTTAGGAACAGGCCTACAGCCGCTCCGTTTGGGGCGAGAGTCTGCGACCGCCTCGTCTCCTGAAGCCTGTCCCAGGCCAGGTTCTGGAATCCCCCCGTCGTGGAAGCGTCTCCGGAGCCCGGAATGGTGTCCTCGGGAGCATGGCGGGTGGGGACCCGGTGGGTGGCCTGTGTGATGGGCCCGTATTGGGCGTGGACGCCCGTTGGTGATTGTCGCCCGGCGGGGGCCACCACTGTCCAGGACTCTCAGCCGCGGGGACAATGGGAGCCTCGAGGAGCCCCAGATGTCGGAGAAGTTAATGTCTGGGTCTCCTAAATCCCGTGGGTGAGCACCACGCCCCCCTCTCACCCCCACTCCCGGTGCCCGAAATCGCCCCCGGGCTACAAGGTAGGGAAGACCTGAGTAAGTCCCCATCTCTTCCCTTTTACGAGTTGGGGAGACTGAGTCGCCCCTCCCAGGCATTCAGAGGTAATGCGGGACTGATGGGGGACACAGCCCTGGCTTCCTCACCCCTACTCGGCCCCACAGCCCTGAACCAGGGCAGAGATTAAGGCAGAGACCAGTCTGGCTAAGAAAACAAAGACTCCTGCTGGCCTTTGTGGGCACTTGTGGATGGATCCTTGGAGAGCTGGGAGCCTCCAGGAGGCTTCCCAAAAAAGGTGGAGGGACTTCAGCGGACCTGGAGGGGATGGGAGAGGGAGGGCTCTTTCTTTCTCCCATCCTCTCGCGTCTGGCACCTCCAGCCCCAGGCCCTCCGCCACCATTCCTAGTTAGACCAGCTTCTCCCTGCTCTCATTAAACACCCCGCTGCCCTCCCTCTGGTAGTTCTTCCGTCTGCCCGGCAGTGCCTCTATCTATTGCCCTCCCCCACCCTTAGTGACCTCTGATCCTTGTAGAGAGCCCTTTAACCTTTCCTAAAGCCATTTTGCATCTGTAATTTCCCAGGAAGCAGGACAGGCAAGGAAGGGTTTTTATCCCAAAGCTGGGGGGCCTAGAGAGAAACAGTGGGTCAGTGGAGGTGGAGGCTGGCCTGGAGCCTAGCCCTGGGCTGCCCTCCACAGGGGCCCTGAAGCAAGGCAGGCCTTGCCTGAAGCCCTAGAACCTAGCTCCTTCACTTCCACACACGTACCAGCTGCTCTCTGGGCAGGACCTAGCCAGTAAACACTTAATGAAAGCCTAGGACCAGCCATCGATTCGAACTGCCCACAGGCCTGGACGCCTGGCTGGGAACCAGGAGACCTATGAATGAGGCCAGGAGGGGTGTGGGATTGTGGAAGGGTGACTGCGGGTAGAGTGGGAGAGAGGGAGGCTCCACATTGGGTGGCTTCGCTGTGGACCCCACCCTCCTGGGAGACGGGAGAACCTGGTCCCCAGTGGACTAACCTGGTTCTGAGGGGTTGGCTAAGATCCACTGATGGGCTGTCATTGGCCAGGGAGGGTCCTGGGGTATGGAGCTGTGGGCAGGACAACAGTTCTAACCCCCAGGGAGGAGGAAGTGAGGAGGAGCCAGATGCCTAGCAAGCCTGACCCACAAGGAGGAACTGGTGGGAGATGTGGAAGTAGCTGAGGTGGGAAGGGGCGGGTGGTGGGGGTGGGGGAAAGGGGATGGGCTGATTGGTTAAGAGCATCTTTGTCAGGGGAACAGGAACAAGGGTCAGGGAGGCTAGGTCCATCTGGGGTCCCTCAGGGCAGGAGGCTCTGGGGCTTGGGAGGCAGTTGTGATGGGAAGATGATGAGCAATGCTGGGGTGGGACCCCAATGGGAGGCTTCTGGCTGCACGAGATCGAGACTCTCTAGACCAGTGGTTCTCAATCTTCCTAATGCCACGACCCTTTAATACAGTTCCTCCTGTTGTGGTGACCCCCATACAATGATTTGCGTTGCTACTTCGTAACTGTCATGTTGCTACTGTTATGAATCGTCATGTAAATATCTGATGTGTGTTTTCTGATGGTCTTAGGCGACCCCTGTGAAAGGGTTGTTCGACCCCCAAAGGGGTTGACACCCACAGGTTGAGAACCGCTGCCCTAGAGTGTTCAGGACTGAGACAGGGATTGCACACGGGACTCTGCTCGGGTGGGCAGCAGGGTGGGAGCTGGAACTGGAGCCAGCATTGTGGGCCACCTGGCCAGTGAGAGAACGCTAAGCACTACCAACTAAGAGAAAGCCCCTCATCTGGGTGGGTGGGGCCCCCCATAAATGGGGTTGGGCTGGGGACCAGGCAGCCCAGAACCTATGGCTCAGGGTGTCTCTATGCAAGGCTGGCACTCAGGGGGTTTGGTGGGCATGAGCTCCACAGTGCCTGGGAAACAGGGGCACAAGGGAAAGGGACATGGAGAGCATGGCTCCAGGGCACACAGAAGAAGCAGGGATTCCCCAGGAGCTGATGTCGCACATCCAGCACACATCACAGGCAACCACAGGCTGATGAGTAGTTTTTAAAAAAAGGAATGGATTTCTCTTTTTGATTGGGTTGTGTGCTCAAGAGAATACAGACACTGCGGGTTTGGGTTTCAGCAAAGCTCTGGACCCACTCGTGGAATTCCTGGGGATGGAAAAAAAGGGAGAGACTGCCTCTATGCCGGGGGCCGAACCCCACTTCAGTAGAGCAGCTAAAAGATCCAGCGCCAACTCCCTAAAGTGTTGCTGCAAACACCCAGCAGCCTCCTGTACCCCCAGAGTCACAGAGTGTGGACACCAGTGTGGCTGCAGTCACGTGTTTATTCGAAATGGGTAAAGCTGAACATGCAAGTGCAAATCTAACATCGGAAGATCTGGAGTGGCCGTGCTACGGTGTTCTGGCTGGCCGAGAAGCACCTTGGCCTCAGACGAGTCCTTGGATCTGAAGGACCCAGGGCAAGGGGGAAGGGGGTTTCTGTGCTATTGGTCACGCCTCCCCACTTAGAAAGCAAAACGCTCTGTTAAAGAAGAAAGCAGAAATCAGGGTGGGTCTTGGAGCAGGGAGGGGGATAATAGAAACTACCCTGCCCTCTGGGGCTTCTTGAGGTGGGGTGGGGGGTGACAAAGGTAGCCTGTTGGCCTGCAAGGAAGGGTCCTCTACATCCTGGGGTGGGGAGTGGATCCTAGGGGAACCTTAGGGGATCCCAGAGCCTGGCACAGAGAGGCCCAGGGGGCCCCAGCTGGATTAACCATGGCCAGAATCAGTGGGAACTCAGTGTCACAGCATTTCTGCCACCAGGGCTAGTGGTCAGGCTGTGGTCAAGGCCCAGGCTGAGTCACCAGCCCGAAGGGCCCTTTCGGCTCAGCCTGGCTGGGCCTTGGGGACTTTTTGGACCTAGGACACCTAATGTGACTGATATATTCTTTTAAGGGGGCTCAAGGGGAGCTGGGACCTCTGGGTGCAGGGAAGCCTAAGTCTTTAGAAGCAACTAAATGCGTGTAAGCAGGGGTGGGGACTGCGGCCATCAGTGTCGTGTGGGAGAAGACCTGGGACATCATTGCCACAAGTCACCGGCTGCTGCCCCGTTGTCATTCTCGTGGAACTTGTGCAGGTGATCGGCAAACCTGTGGGGCAGAGAAACCTTTGCTGTGGCCAAGTGCAAAAAGGAGAGAAATGTGTGTGTGTGGGGTTGGGGGACATGGAGATCTCTAAGGGGTGTGCGTCATGTGATGGGGTGGGGGATAGGGGCAGTAGGCACGGTGGCGGGGCCATGGGATGGACCAACGTGGGGATGGGGGGCAATGGTGGAAGGCTAGGGGGGCTCAATGTGGGGCCATGGTGGGGCTCAAGGGGGCACCCTTACTTCTTGGCGCAGAAGGTGGTACAGTCCCTCTCCACACTCTCGCTCCACGCCAGCTTGTAGAGCACCTGTCCAGGGAGAGATACCATGAGCTGCCTGTCCTGCCTCACGGCCACGCCCGCAGCCCACCCACAGCACCTGGGCCTGCCCTCCCTGTCCGGGAAGGTTCTCGTGGCCCAGGCCCCGGGGCGGGTGGGCCTTAGCGATGCTCCGTGCCTGCCTGTTTCACACAAGGTCAGAGAGGCCTGGATGTGGAGGTGCTGCCCCTAACGTTTCTGGGCATACCACTGTCAAGGTCCAGGACCCGCTGGGCCCTGGGGTCAGGCTTGGAGCCCAGGCTAACCGAGTAGGGCCCATCTTGAATGTGGCCTCACTGAGGGGAAGGGTTCTTGAGCCTGGTGTCCTACACACGTGTGCGCTACAGTAGGGCTGGGCGAGACCTCAATTGCGGTCTACTGGTGGACTGGCAAGCAATTTGGGGGTGACTGCCTAAATGAAGAAAGAAGCGTCGTAACAGACGTCACATTACAATAGGGGCTAGCGGCTAGGCAGCTAAACGTAAAAGAAACACATTTTTCACACGCACGCGCACGGCTGTTAGAGGCGAGAATCAGCTCTTCACAATCAAGGCTGCTGTACGCCCTTGAGCAAGCAAAAATAAACAGTGGACCATGGCACTTGGAGAAAATCAGAAGTAGCCCTTGCCCTTAAAACATCTGCCCAGGCCTGCCCTACACTCTCCTCTCCCCTGACTCAGTGGACATACACGCATCACTAGGCCTCTGCATGTGCTGTACCCACTAATGGGAGTGTCCGTCTGCACCTGAGGAGATTCAGTTCGGGATGTCCCTTCTCCGTGCAGCCCACCTGGATGTCCCCTAATAGGGTTAGGCCCTCTTTTCCACCTGCCTCAGACTCCCACAGCGGCCCTTCCCTCCACCAAGCCTCTCCAGGACAGGGTGCTAGATGGAGTCAGGCAGGCCTCTTGGCTCTGCCACAGAGCAGCAGGGCTGCTGCCCCAGCCAGAGGGCCCAACGGGCAGACTTGGCATCCGCAGGGTGGGCTGAGGCCCTTGGAGGGGAGAGGAGTGGCCGAGAGCACACGGTAGGGCTTGGGGAATGGCCTGGGTACCGAGCCATAGTACCAGGGTCCCTTCTGCTCCTGGAGGTCAGGGGAGCTTGCTGAATGCATCCCTGGCCACCCACCTGGACACTCACCAGGAAGACCAAGCAATGCAGGAACAGGGTATAGAAGAAGCCAATGGTGCGTGCCATCTTGTTGGAGAGGACCAGCCGCCCCTGGTGAGCAAACGAGGTGTGCAGTAGGGATAGGGCAGGCCTCACTCCTGCAGGGCTGCCCCGACTCCTGCGAGGGGACGGACCCCAGGCCCACAGGGGAGGAGAGGGCAAGGCAGCCGGCTCCCATTCCACTGCACAGGCCAGGAACTTGGGCTACAGGAATTCTAAAGAATGGCACCGCCTTGCAGCATGATTCCAGAACCTACCATGGATGGAACTACAAAAGGAGCTGACCCAGAAGGGGAGGGACACCCTTCCGGGTCACACAGTCACTCTTGGTAGGGCTTGTGTGGAGTCAGTGGGGTCCCTAGGGCTTTTCCAGACTGGGCTGGATGTCAGGTGATGAGGTGGCCTGTCAGGGCTGGTGTCCCTGGAGGCCCGGAGACAGAGCTCTGGCCTGCTGAGGAGGGGACTCACCATGCTGAGTGTAGCCTTGTCCCAGGGGCTCAGGCTCAGGTACTTCCGCTGCCGCTCCTGAAGGGGGCAGGATGATGAGGACAGGGCCCCAAAGGTCCCCACAGACCCCGATTCACTGCAGAAAGTGACCCTGACCCACTCACTGTTCCTGTAGAACCCAGGGGGCTGCCAGGGTCCTCCCTGGTGCCCATTCCTACTCAGTGCGACATCCCAGGCTCCTCCCAGGGACAGCTGCCTCCTGCCCTCTGTGGTGGCCCATTCTGCCTATGGGGAAGTCATTATGTGTAGGGCTTCTGCAGCCTGAGAGGTGTGGGAGTGGTGTTACAAGGATGGGGGCAGGGGGCTACTGCAGGCCACCTGACACTGGGAGCTCTTTGCCTGTCTGCCTGTCACCCCTGCTCCCCCCCCCCCCCCCCCCCCCCCCCCCCCCCCAGAGTGCACCTGGGTTTATGTCACACACCCTCACACAGCCATCAGGCAGGTGTGTTCCTGGCATTCTAGACCTGCCTGGGGTGGACCCTGGGCCTTCATGGCACCACCATGGCTGTGCAGGCTGCCTTGGTGGTCTGGTGCATGTTGGGGGCAGTGTGAGGCTGGGCCTGAGGGAACAGACCAGGGCTAATGGAGTGGGGACTGGGGCCAAGTGAGTGGCTGGCTTCTCTGGACTTCTCCTGCCCTGCCTGCCCGGAGGCTGGGCTCACTCACCCGCTTGCTGAAGGAGGAGAAGGGGTCCAGGCGCTCCTCATACTGGGATGAGTACCGCAGCTCTGTGTCATCGTTGCTACTGCCCTGTGTGGGGAGAAGGAGGGACCTGGTCACAGTGACCCAACAGGAAGGTCCAGGCTGAGGGCTGGCGGGCTGGCAGGGTCACAGGGGAGCCTGTTTTTCTCATCAGCACAGTGGAGGCAGGGAAGGGGGCCCCAGGTGACAGCAAGGAGGTAGCTGGTGCCTTGTGTCCAGGGGCACTGCCCAGGGTCAGAGGTCTCCCATGGGGTCAGGGCCACAGTGCCTCAGGCCAGGTAGGGGGAACTAAGGCCCAGACAAGGCTGAGCCCCAGGCAAGGAGGTCGGTTGGGAGCGGGGTTCATTGGGAGTGTGTAGGATGGCTTTGGGTGCAGGTAGACAGACGACAGACGGAAGAGAGCACCTGCAGCCCGCTACCCGGTATTATGGTTTGCAGAGCGTGGGCGCCCTCTGGTGGCCTGAAAGTGGCTCCAACGGGTGGAATGTAGGGCTAGGGGCCGAGGGTCCTATGCCAGGGAGGCCCTGGCCCGAAGGGTCAGAGATCCCTGCCCTTCTACCACATAGACGGGTTTCCTTGCACGAGGTGGTCCCTGTGAGGCCTGGGGGCTGAGCGAAGCCAGGGGCAGCCCTTGGGGCCCAGACAAAGTGAGTAGTTTTCTCTTTTGTTCTCTTGATTGGTTTTTGGGATGTTGGACCAAATTCTGGTATGATTTTAAAAACATACAGATTCCCCAGGAACTGTCCTGAATGCTCAATACTCCTGGGGTGAAATTCACAGATCCTGGGGTCAGCTAGTGGGCCACCCCATCTCACTGGGGTGTCACCCAGGCCCCTGGGCCTGTGACTCGCCTTCTGGTGTACCTTACTACCTCTAGGGCCCCAATGCAGGGGGTTCTCTCCAGCTTAGGGAGAACAGCTGGCTGGCTTCCAGGGCCCCCCAGGCCCAGGGCTGTTCAACAGGTCACCGGCCCCGTCCCTCCTGCCTGGATCAGCACTCTCCCTGCCTGAAACCGAGGAGGACCCTCACCCGGCCCGGGTAGCTCTGCAGAAACTTGATCTTCTCGAAGAGCTTGATGTTGTCAGCGCGCAGGCTGTCCAGCTCGCTCTGCAGGGCGTGGATGGTGTGCTGGGCCATGCGGTTCTCCTGTGGGCAGGCAGGCAGGGCCAGTGGTGGAGCAGATGGGGACAGACCCCCATGGTGGCACAGGCACTGCTCCATCTACCTGAAGCCCCTTCTTTGCCCGTGGCCATCTTCTTGACCTACTAGATTCTGCTTCCTCCTGTGACCCCCACCTCAGGCAAAAGTCAGAGTTCTTGGGTCACGTTTGTTCGTGTTTTGTTTATGGTTATCATCGGCCTTTAAAAGCTTATTATCAAGATTCAATTCCTATCACATAATCATCACCAATTTTAAGTGTACAATTCAGTTTTTGTTTAGTATCTTCACAACATTATACAACTATCCCCACTAATTCCAGAATATCTCATCACCCCACTAAGAAACCCCAAACCTGTCAGCAGTCACTCCCCATTTCCTCTTCCCCAGTTCCCTACTTTCCATTTCTATAGATTTGCCTGTTCTGGACACGTCATGTAAATGGAATCATACACTCTGTGATTTTAATGTTTGCCAATCTAGGAAATGGGATCTCATTTTTCAATTTGTCCAAATGTTTACAAGTAGATAGGTGTTTTCTTCGCACTGTTAAAAATTCAAACAGGACTAAGAAAGACATGGTAGTATGATGATTCAATCAAAAATTAAACATAGAATTACCAAATGATCCAGCAATTCCACTTCTGGGGATATACCCCAAAGAACGGAAAGCAAAGTCTCCAAAGAGGTATTTGCACACCCATGTTCATAGCAGTGTTATTCATAGCAGCCAAAAGGGGGGAGCAACCCAAGAGTCCATCGGCAGATGACGAGACAAACAAAACGTGGCCTGTCCGTACAATGGAATATGACTCAGCCATAAACGAAGGCAAGTCTGGCACATGCCACAGCATGGATGCACCTTGAAGACATTAAGCTAAGTAAAAGGAGCCAGTCACAAGCAGACAAACACTGTATGGTTCTACTTATGTGAGGTCCCTAGAGTACAAATTCATAGAGACAGAAAGTAAAAGGGTGGTCACCAGGGCTGGGGGAGCGGGGAATGTGGAGTTAGTGTTTCATGGGTTTTAGGGGGGTGCAAGGAGCCCCGGGGATGGATGGTGGTGGCAAGTACACAGTGTCGATGTACTTAATGCTCCTGAAGTGGACACTTAAAATACTTAAGATGGTAAATTTTATGTTATGTGTGTTTCACCACAAATTTTAAAAATTACAGTAGACTCTCCGTTAACCAGAACTCAAGCAACTGGGAGAATCTCAAGCAACCAGCACAAAAACCCCATTTTGCCGGTTGCTTGAGATTTTGTCAGTGGACTGAGAGAGCTGGTTGTTTGGATTCTGGTTAACGGACATCTAGTTATATTTATCTGGCATCTACCAATCCCTGTGGGTGCCAGTTAACTGACAGTCTGCTGTACATGATACAAAGTCTGTATTTTTAAAACAAAAGGTAAAATACTTAACACTTTTTCTCTCCCACAATCTATTTTGAGGGCCTTCTTTTAAGGGCTGTATAGCATTCCGCAGTGCGGCTGGTCCCAGTCCCCAGTGGGCATGTGTGTGTCCCCAGTCCACTGCTTGTGCAGGCAGCTGTGAGGGCAGCATCCTGACTGTCCCTCTTGAAGCCTCTAGAGCCCGGATCACAGGTCCCATCGGATCTGGCCTGTCACTGAACAGCACTGGACTGGGCTGGCCCGCAGTGGGCGCTCAGCAAATGCCTGCCTTTCCCAGTCCAAGCTGGAAACCACACAGGGGGAACTGTGAGTTTGCAGAGGAAGGATCTAGAAATTCTGTCATCAGTTTAAGACGTGGCTCTTTGAGAAGGACGGAAACCTTCCTGGCTCCTGCTCCCTTGGGAGTGCGATCGGGGGGAACCTAGGCTGGCTCTGAGGGATATAGGGGTCTGTGGAGTCCCCAAGGCCAGGATGGTGCCCCCTCTGGGTGCTCCGCCGGTCTGTCCCTGGGCCCTCCACACTCTGGATCCAGCGCCCACTCCCTCTGTGGGGATGCCCTGGAGGCTTTAAAAGAAATGGTGTGCTGCGCTGCTTCTACTCCATCCCTGACTCTCTCTCTCTCCTGTTCCCCCCTCTTCCAGGACCACAACCCCTGGCTGTCACCATCCATGTGTCAGCAAGGCTCACGTTGTTGTACCTCACGTTAAAGGGCCACGTGCAACTGGCCTGGTCACCTTTGCAGCCTGCCCCTCCCTCATGGTGCTCGTTGGGGGCACCCATGGGGCGGTCAGCAGCCAGCCAGCTCTCTCAGACCCCACAGAGCCCTCGACATCTCTAGACTGTTAGTCTTTATCCTGCTCAAAGACCCTCCTCGCTCCAACCTGCCCCTCTGCTTCTCCAAGTTTCCTGCTTTAGATGTTTCTTCCTGAGTGATGGGGGCTCTGTCTAGTCATCTTCCCAGACCAGCCTTCTGTCCTGAAGTGGCCGCCCAGGTGATCCCTCTTATCCTTGAACCTGGCAGTGTCGCTCCCTTGCTTCAATCCTTCGCCGGTGCCTCGGTCTGGCTGTAGGGCACTCACCTGGCAACTCATTTGTGTCTTATTACTGTAGCCTCTGGAGTGACCTGTACTCCTTCTGGCTTGCTGGCCCCCTGTCTCTGCTCATGTAGTAGTCTCCTCTACCTTGGGTGTCTGAGTCTTCTTTCAAAGCCCAGTGTGACACAAGCTCCTCCAGGAAGCCCTCCTTGACTGCACAGAACAAATCTAATCCCACTATAGTTTATGGTCTGTGCCACATCTTCCTCCCACAAGCCTGTGTGTCCCACACTGTGTCCTCAGGTCCAAGGAGTGTAGGGGAGGTTAGCACGTGACTCACAGCCTCTAGCTCCTGGTTCCGGGTCCGGAAGCGCTCCCTCTGGCTGGAGATGATGGAGAGCAGCGAGTCTACCTGGCCCTCAGGGAGGGTGCCACTGGCCGGGGCTGAGGGTCCTAGGAGGTAGGGGAGAGTGGCTCGGGGTGGCAGGAGTCAGAGTCTAACAGTGGGCCCTCAGGTTGGGTAGTCCCAGCCCCAAGGGAGCTCTGGCCAAGTGCCATGGGGCTGGAAGTCACAGAGTGTCCAAGCACAGGTGCAGAGAAGCCAGGGAAGGAGAAGGGCGGACTGGGGAATAGGGAGGGGTGTGACACCCTGGGAGGGGAGGTCCTGCCCAGACTGTCTGAGCGCCAGGCCCCAAAGCCCCCTCCCTGTTACTCTGTATTTGGATCGAGGACCCCTGCGTCTATCAGACTGGGCCCCCAGCTCCAGGGGAAGGAAGGGGACATCGAGGGCACCAGGAAGCCATGCACCCCCTCAGGACCCAAGGAGGCCACCCCCCACCTCCAGTGCTGTGAGCTCTCGGACCTCACTTCCATGCCAAGGCCTCCCTGGGGCACTGACCACCACCCATCAGCCTCTGCAGGCCACTGGCAGGGCTGAGGGTGTCACGGTGAGGGGGAGAGGGTATCAGGCCAAGGCCCAGAAGGAAACGTGGGGGGTTCGCCCCTCCTTAATGTTGGTGCTGTGTTGCCAGGGCGCGAGGCACGCTCTGTAGGGGCAGTGGCTGTGGCTGCACTGCCTCTTTTCCCTTCCCAGCTCCGCGGGGCCCATCCCTGCCCTGCGGGCCCATCCCTGCCCTAGTGTGTCAGGTAGGCCCCTCCTCACCATAGAACAGGGCGGTGGCCTCCTTGATGGGCTCCGGGATCTTCTCTAGGCTGTGCTCGGCTGCCCCCTGCAGGTGAGAGGAAGAAGTGGGGGAGGCACCCCCACATAGGGCATGGAACATACCCTCTCAAGGTACCACACAAATGGGGGGCAAGGAGCCATTGGGATGGTCTGCCAGCAGGGGCAGGTACGGCGATGGCCATAGGAGGGCTTGGAGAGGACGCCTCCCCCGGGCCACCAAAGAGGAGGCAGGGTCCTGAGGTCACCCCCCGAGGCCAGAGCAGAGGTTGGTGACCCTGGCTCTGCCAGCCAGCTTGCCGTGTGCCCCGGACCAGCTCAGGTTCTCTCCCTGAGCCCCATTTCTTCATCTATAAAATGAGGGGGTGATGTGATGAGCTCCAAGAGCCCTCTGGGCTCCAGCCTCAGGTCCTCTTGCTGTGAGACGGGTGGGTATTCCTGGCCTTGCTTCTGCCCAGAGGGGTCCGAGCCAGTGCCCAGACACAGTGGTTTATGCCAGCCGGGGGCAAGCCCACCTCTCTGGCTTGTGGCCTGGTGTCCTGACTTGGGCCTGAATGGTGAAGTTAGCAGGCTGAACCCAGAGAAAGAGCCCTGAGAAGGTGGCAAGGGGGCGGGTGGAGGGGCGCGGGTGGGCTCACCTCAGCGTCAGGCCGCTGGATGGACTGGATTGTGCTGAGGTCCTGCTCCAGGCGGGCGATCAGCTCCCTCTGTTCGGCCGCTGTAGCCATGGCCTCGGTAACGTGGACCTGCAGCTCTGCACAGCGCTCTGTAGCAAAGGAAGACATGGCCATCAGAGGGAGCCTGGTGGGACCCGTGCTGCCTTCCCCCTCTCTGCCTCTCCAACCACCACTGAGTAAGCAGGACCCCTGGGAGCCGTAGCAGAGTACTAGCTGCTCCCTCCCCACTTCCAAGGCCTAAAGGACCACCATGAGAGCAGCCAGCAGGGTCAGGGGCACTGCTCGCCCCAGGAGCTCTCTATGCTTGTGGTAGGGGAATGAGCCCAGGGCAGGGATTTAGGAGAAATGGGTCCACCCTGGCTCTGCATGACCAGCTGGTGAGCCTGGCCAGCCCCGACTCCCTCTCCAGACCTCACTTTGCAGGGCAAGAAGATTGAATGCAATGAGCCCCACGTTTCTTCCAGCACTGGGTCAATGGCCAGAGGAGGCCGTGGTGGAGAAAGGTGCAGGAGGCGGACTGGGGGCGGGCGGGCCTCCCGCAGGCCAGCGGGTGGTGGGCGAGTGTGGGGTCCCACCTCTGAGCTGACACCAGGGGTCCCTCACCCAACAGGCTCCAGTGCAGTGGTGGCGATGGGAATCCCATGACCTGCAGCCCTGTACCTCTCACCCCCATCCAGGTACCAGGTGTCTTTGCCACAAAGCAAATCCAAACTACTGTGTGTGGGCATTTCTGCCCCTTTGGAAGGTGGGAGATATTAGGGAGTTCTCCCAGCCCAGCTGTTGGGAACCCTGGCAGGGAGGACAGCGGTGGCCTGGGAGCTGGGCAGACCCAAGTCTCCGGTATGGCCCTACTTCTGGTTGGCTGTGTGACTCTGGGCAGATGAACTGCCTTGTCTGGGCCTCATTTGTAAAATGGTGAAGACCAACCTTGCTCAGGGCAGCCTGAGGCACTGGGTGCTTTGGGCAGGACTGCATGGCCACCAGGGGGCACTGTGGCCTCAGAAATGCCCAAAGGCCCCAGGCTGTGCGCAGTGCCAGAACAGCCCCTGTGCTTTCCTGGTGGACTCACTCCTCAGGCCAGGGAGGGGGCAGTGGGCTTCGCTCCCCCGCGCTCCATCGCCTGGGTTCCCGCTGCACGCCAAGCTCCTTATACACCTCACCACAGTCAGATCAGTCAGAACCAATGATCCCCATTTTACAGATGAACTGAGGCTTCCCAGGCTGAGACAAAACCCCAGGGTGTCCACCTGGCTATGTCCAAGCCCTTCCTCACACCAGGGGAAGGCCCCACTGGGTCAGGCCCTGAATGGATTTCTTCTTCTGCAGATGTCACTGAGCCCCTCTTTGTACCTGGAAGGTCGGTGGTACGGGCAGAAGTGAGGGATCTGACAGGGCTGGGGGAAGAGTCTGGACCTAAGGGAAGGGCCAGGTCATGGAGGGAGGCCTGTGGGTGGCAGGGTTGGGGTCTGCCCTTTCGCTTGTAGGTCCTGGGTGGCCTGCAAGAGTTTTTTAAGCAGACCCTGTGGGGAAGAGGCCCAGAGAGACCTCACATGCCATGACCCACTGGCCTGGGGATGGCGTCCTTGGTCCCTGTCCTGCGGGATGAGAACTGAAGAGCCGGTCACCTGGCTGCGTCACACACACTTAGGAAGAGGCGGACAGAAGTCGTGGTGCGACATGGGAGAGGGAACTTGGGAGGGGACAGGTTTAGCTGTGGGCACTGGGTGTCCACAGGGTCAGCCACAAAAAGGAGGAACACTTCCAAAGATGGTGCTGGGCGTGGTAGGCAGATCCCCCCGGGGCGTGGAGGGTGTGGAGCCCAGAGAAGGCTCACGTGGGCAGCATCTCACCTTCAGGGATGAGGGCCCTGGGGACAGAAGGGAAAGGGGCAGAGGTGGGGTAACCTACGGAGAGGTGGACTGCTGCCCAGCAGAGCGAGCCCTCGTCCCTGAGGGTGTGCACCCCGCGTATGCGGAGGGGACCCAAGCAAAGCAGGATGGTTGGATGAAATGCCTGAGAAGATGCCTTGGATTGCTTATTTTATGTCAGCAGGCTGTGGCCACCCCAGCGTGGTCTCAGCCAGGCCCCTGGAGTAGAGCCGTCCGTGGGCATGGGGGACGTGGACGGGGTGTGTGCGTGTGTGTGCCTGGGTTGGGTTTCCTGTGTATCTGTGCCTGCCTGCTGCTGTGGGGGTGGGTACACTGGTCGCTGCCTGTGCACACACACGACACTGCGAGTGTGCAAGGGCCCCAACAGCAAACCCTCCATCACAGGCTGTCCCGGCCAGCTAGTGCCAGGCCACTTGGTTAAGGTGGCCTGGAGAGCCTGCCGCGGCTGCTGCAGCAAACGCTCCCAGACGTGGGTTAGCTACCAGAGTGGTCCCCGGGGGTGCAAGTCTCAGTGTTGGGGGTGGGCATCCCTAAGAGGTGGCTCTGGGTAAAACTGAGGGCTGGCCGGGACTCACATGAACTCACAGCAGACCTGGAGGACGGCCGCCTGGGAGGCACAGGGAAGAGGCCGGGCAGGGCCGGGCAGGGAGGTGATGGGATAAGACGGGAGGCAGGCCCTGGGCTAAGGAGGCAGAGCTGAGGCTGCAGCAGCAGGGCCTGAACGTTGACCGGGAGCCCAGCTGGGCCCCAGCCGTGACCTGTCACTCCACGCTGCGGGGATGAGAAGGCCGGGAGACTGATGGTGTGGGCATCCCTGAAGGAGGGCCGTGCCTCCTCCATGCCCGGGACCGGCCCCCCGCACCGGGAAAGGGTGAGCAGCCGCGGGTTCGGCTCTGGTGACTATGAAGAGCTGGTGGAGCAGTGAAGGGCACGTGCAGGGAGTCGGACCCGGGCCTGAGGCTGGAGATGCAGGCCGGGGAGAGCTCAGGGCCCAGGGCTGGCTGAGCCCCCAGCAGGAGACAGGGAAGCCCAGAGGTTACAGCAGTGAGAATGGCCAGAACCTCAGGGAACCCCAACATTTTCAGGGGTGTCCGGGAAAAGACCTGGCGAAGAGGAGGCTGGAAGCAGAATGGACATCGAGAGGAAGTGTGTTAAGGGCCTGTCAGTGAGTAAGGAGGGGCCGCTGATGTCTCAAGAAAGGCAGAGTGAGGTGAGGGCTGGAGCGGGCCTGCTGGTGAGCGTTTGGTCCGGGTAGTGGTGGAGGGGCGAGCAGCAGGGTGTGGAGGAGGGGCCGTGGGCGCCCAATGGGCAGGACTGGGTGTGGGGGTGCGTGCTTGAGAGGGGGTCTTCAGGAGGTTGGAGCAGGCGAAATGGAGCATCTGTAGCCTGGGGAGAAGCCTGTGGAGAGGGAGAGGCCGTGTCTAGGAGAGGGAGGGGTGACGAGTGCGGGGGCAGTGAGGGAGAAGTCCCGGCCCTCTGAGATGGGCCCAACACAGCCTCTAACCCTTACAAAAGTTCAGGGGACCTTACCCTTCTGGGAGCTTCTGGGAAGGCTGCCTAGAGGGCACGTTTCACAAAGGGGAGAAAGAAATCAGAGCAAGGTCAGGACTTAAGGAGGCTGAAGCATGGCTTAAGGTCAAGGCACGATTTCTGACCGCAGGTTGATTAAATGCAGAAACTTATCACAACCCGAGTCCCACGGCAAGGCCTGGGGTGTTGTGACTACGGCTTTCTGGGGGATGGGGGACCCGGCATTATTCAATCAGAAACCTGTAAGCCAGGTAGGCGCTCTGGAGCTGCTCAACTTGCATCCCGTTTCTCTGCTTGGGGGGCTCTGGGGGGAGCTGAGCCGCCTGCACGTCCACCCTCCCCACCTCTGCACCTGTCTGTGCCCACAGGTGGCCGGAGATGAGTGCGACGCACTCCCTGTGCCTGCAGGTGCCGGCCCCTCGCTCCTGTGCCAGGGGTCCCCCAGCAAGTGTCCCCCGTCCCTGCCGCACCAGCCCTTGCTTCTCCTTTCCACAAGGACACAAGCATGTCTTCCCCCATCTGACTGTCTCTGTCTCTGTTTCTCTCCTCTTGACTCCACTGCCCTCGCCGGCAAAAGCCCCTGAAGAAGGTGTCTATCCTGAGTGTTCACTTCCCTAAACCTCTCCCATCAGACTCGGACGCCCACTACACCACCTGTCCTTGTCAAGGTTGCCAGGGACCTTGCGATCGTGAAGTCCTCAGACCCTACCTTAGTGGCTTCCAGGTCACTGCACCCTCCCGGGCCTCTGTCCCACCGGCTGCCCCTTCCCACTCTCCTTTGCTGCTGCTCCTCCCCACTATGCCTTGAAGGCGGCTGCACCCAGGCTGTCGACCCCGCACGCCTTTCCCCTTCCTGTCGCCGGCTCTGGCCACCTCGAGTGTCATCACTAAGCTGATGACTCCCCGGGGGGCATCTCGGTATACCCCTTTGCCTGGGCTCATTCTCTGCTTGGGCGTATAACCGGCATCTCCGACGGAAGCCGCTCCCCGCGCCCCCCGCCCGGCCTCTGCTCCACCACAGGACCCCCGCTGCACAGCCCCGGGAGGTGGTGTCCTCGGGGCTCAGGCCAAATCCCTGGGGGCGTCCACACGCTTGCCTCTCACTCCTTACATCTAATCTGTTCCAAGTCCTATTTTTGCCCCTACGTTCAAAATAGACCCAGAAAACCCAATGACTTTTTACCACTGCCAACCACCGGGCCCGAGTCACGACCTCTCCTCCTGATTATGGCCACAGCCTCCTTGCTGGTTTCCCTTTTCCCATCCTCGCATGTACCATCGAGTCACGACAGCAGCCAGAGAGCCCTGTAAACAGTAGGGTCACACCTCCCTCTCTTCGGACCCTGCAGCGGCCCCCACCCCCCTCCGCCTAACAGCCAAAGCCCCGCGATGGCCCACAGGGCCGACCAGCCCTGCCCCCCCTCGTCCCTCTGCCCCGGTTACTCTCGGCCCATCCACACCACAAGGCCTTTACACTTGCTGTTCTTTGTCTGGAATGTTCTTCCTTTGGGCATCGGCACGGTTCATTCCTCACCTCTGTCACGACTGTTGACATGTTACCTTCTTTGTGAGGCCTACCCAACCACCTGATTCAACACTCGAGCCCCTCCACTTGCTCCTCCAGCTCCCTTGAGCTATTTTTCTCCCCCAAAATTTACCACTGTCTAAGCTACTATGTAATGCACTCATTTATTATGTCTGCCACCTGTCCCCCCCCACACTAGAAGGTAAGCTCCGTGTTTGTCCCCTGCGATAGCCCCAGTCCCCAGAGCAGTGGCACACGGTTAGCCCTTAGTGTGCATCGGCTGGTGGGCTGATTGGGTCCCACCCAGCAGGGAAGCACAATGGGCTGCGCACCGGCAGCAGGGCCTGGCAGGGCCAGTGGCCTCACCTGGACCCCTCTGGCCCGGGCCCTGGCAATGGGACTGCACATCTGCCAGTGCGAAGCCCCAGGACAACACTGCATCTCACCCACGAGTACGTGCTTGGTGGAGGGGGTCCCGGCTGGCTGCAGATGCTCTCGGCCACGCCTGAGTCCTTCTAGATGTTAGACGCAAAGGCTCTTCCCCAGCAGGGAGGCTTGCTGTTCTTCGGACACTGTGGCCTTTGTGCAGGTGCCACCCTCAGTTTGGTGTGCGCTCCCTGCCCGCCTGCTGCAAATGCCTCCTCCCGGTTCAAGGCTGCTCCCTGTGAAGTCCTGCCCTTTCCCAAGGCGCTGTTCAGATGCCCCCTCAGTGCCAATGACAGGACCAGCCTAGGCCGTGGGTCTGTACCCGGTCTGTCTCCCCTCTGGGCTGTGAGTGGTGTGAGGCTGCTGGACACCCAGCCTGGAGCTCATCGCTGGCAGAGAGCAATTCTCAGTGACAATCTGCCCAAGAAACCTGAAAGAGCTCCAAGAGGGAGGTGACCTTAGCTGGGCCGAGTGGCACTGAGAAGCCTGTGCCTGCCCTTCACCCTAAGACCTTGGCGCCATTGACATTTGGGGCCAGGTCGTTCTTTGTCAGGGGTGGGGGGCTGTCATACGCATTGTAGGACATTCGTGCGTCTCTCCCCGCTGTCCTCTAGGTGCCAGTAGCACCTTCCCACCAATCGTGATGCCCAAATGTCTCCAGACACTGCCCAATGTCTGGGGGCAAAGTCACCCCCAGTTGAAAACCACAACCCCAGAGAATCTCCTCAGACATGGGAGGCCTCTGGGTTTGGCTGTAACAGGATGGGGGTCAGCCTTGGCAGAGGCTTAAATCAGGTGGGTCCCTAAGAAGCAACCACCTCTGGGGAAGGCGCAGCCCCCCTCACAAGAGTGAGGAACAAGGGGGGGTGTCCTTCCTTCTTGTCTGTGGCTGAGTCCAGGGCTGGCAGCTTCTGCCACTCAAGAAGCCCGAGACCTGAGTTTTCAACAGGGGGCTGAAGAGAGAGCTGAGTGGCAGGACCCCGCTACTGGAGCTCTGTGCCAGCTGGGACATCGTGGGTGTCACCGGTGGTGACGTTGTGGAGCTCCGGCTAAACCATAGGAGTGCCTGGTCCCGTGCAGGGGCCCTTCCTGCTTCAGTACAACGTGGAAACGACTTTGACTGGAGGAAGCTGCTCTTGCAACCACATTCGATGAAGTATCGGCCTAACCGACAGCCACGAGGAGCGCGTCCCGAGTGCCTGCCACGGGCTGAGGCGCACGGCAGACTACAGAGAGCATCGCCTGGTCCTGCCCACCACCTCGTGAGCTTGGCACCAGCTCGTGCCCTCTCCAGAGACGGAAACAGAAGCTCCAAGAAGTTAAATTCGCTCGTTCTTTCAGAAAAGATTTCCTGAGCATCTGCTGAGGCTTCACCACCGTCACCAGCAGGTAAGAGAAGATGGTGGGACTCCAATGCAGTCCCCTCCCTGCCCCATCACCACGAAGGGCCCCCGTGCCTCCCTGCAGAGTGAGTGGGGTCCTCAAACCTCACTCCCTGCAGCCCTCCTCGCTCCCTTCCCTCAACAGAATGGCTCTATTTTCACCGGCCCACAAACCATTCTGCTCAGGGAAAAGCAAACAAACAGGCCCTTCCTAGAGACAGTCTGAGACTCCAAGGCCTGGGGGCTGCACCTCCCACCTCCATTAACACCGCTCACCACCCCAGGCGGCGGGGGTGGGGGCAGACTGGGACCAACATCACAATCTGGGTTCTGAGCTCGGCTCCCTACGCCTGCCACCCTACAGAACCAATGCCACACTGAAACAGAGACCAGCGAGCTGCGTGTCCCCCATGGCCAGCACATGACACAGGCCCCAAGGCGGCCACTCGGACACAGCAGATGGGATCATGGAAGACAACTTACGCACCCTAACAATGACATCATCCCGTTGCCTCGCCCTGCACGTCTGCAACTGTGTTTCCCCACGGCATCACATAAGGTGCCTCACATCGTTCAGACGCAGTAACTACGGGGCCGGGAGGAAGGCCACACACAGGGAGGCAGAGCATTGCGCCGGTGGTGAGGGCATCGCCCAGCTGCAACCACGACCCGAGCTCTCGCCCCCTCTGCTGCCTCTGGAACTGGCAGCTTACAAAAACAGAGTCAGGCCTGCAACTCCATGTGCAACTGCTGTTTAATTAAATCTCACTTAAAAGCACTTTGGGGAGACTTTCTGGGTAAAAGAACTTCAAGCTAAGTGGGTATTTAAATACACACACACACACACACACACACACACACACACAGACGTATATATATTTAGTTTAGTTAGCGGATCTTTAAAAAGTAGGAGCACACCTAAACAGGCAGACAGAAAAGTAGCAGAATGTCAGAGTTTAGTTTATCAAACTGGTAGAGCTTTAGCGGTTTTATGCTACTTTCTCCTGTCTGGGGAGGGGCAGACATTTGGGGGCAGCTTTAGACGGACCAAGTCCCTGAGGGACCGGATGAGGCTGCCAGGAGCACCTGGCACTGGTGGGAGACTGTCTTGTGCTCCAGGGTCTCCCACTGGAGGGAGGGGCGAGTCCAGCTTAACTTACGCTTCTGTATGGGAGCTTCACCTTCTGAAAAGGACAGATCAACACACCATGAACGAACACCCACCCGCCCACCAGGCACACAGCAGTGAGGATGGAGACCCTTTTCCAACCCTGTAGATCTCAACGTGAGAAACATCCCGTTGCAAGCATGTGGACCACCTAGCAGCCAGCTCTCAGAGGTGTCCCACCTCCAGCCCTGAGGGCTGGCTGGAGAGACCACTGTTCAGGAGCCCCATCATTCCAGAAACCCACAAGATGCCACTTCCTCCTTCCTGAGGGGAAACTCACTTGCTAGAGTCAACAGGTGCCCTTGGTTGGTCCTTTCTCACATCATGAGTCGGGGACAGAGCAGGCTGAGGCCAGGCAGAGGTACCCGGCCATGGCCCTGGACACCCAAGACCCATTTATTGTGCTGCTACCATCAGCCCAATGCTGTACCGGCAAGTTGGCCACCATTCCTGGTCCTCACAAGCCTGTGAGGTAGGTGATGGTGCCCCCATCTCACAGACAAGGACGCAGTGCCAGGAGGGTCAGGGCTTCAAGGGTATGCCAAGAGTAAGGGTGACAACAGCAAGCAGGGACACAGACCCTCGTGGAGCACGTACTGTGTGCCCAGACAGAACACTGGACGACGGGGCCTGCTGGTGCCCAGACCCGCACGTGCCTCAAGACGGACCCAGGGTTCTCACGCACCCGCCCAGACACCACATGCCACTGGGAGCACTGCCAGGGAGGTGGGGGCACGGCGACCTCGGAATGGCAACCGTTGAGGTGCCTTTGGACCCAGAATGAAAGTGTTTGCTGCTTCTCCTCAGGCCAGAGCAGTTTAAATAAAAACGACCCACACATTCTTGTGTTTGTATAAAAGATATTTACTTCAATTATCACACCTAGGGTGCTAGTGAATAGTAATAATACATGGTGTGAGTGTCATACAGTGATATTGCTTCTCCATATCATATAGGGACCGTTGTACAGTGCTGAGAACAAACGTCGTATGGCTAACCAAAGACAGAAGGACAACGCCGAGGGGCCGGCGGGTGCCTCCCCTACCCCCGCGCCAGCCGGATCAACTTCGGACTCTTAATGTCGCAAACAAATAGCAAGAAATAAAATGTTACCAGAGATGGGTCACAGCAACACAGCAGAGGCTTCTCAAAGCTATTTGTACACACACAAAAAAATGATGTGGTCTTTTTTTTTTTTTTTTTTTTTTGGTCAATTGGGTCTCTGTGAAGGTTAAAAAAAAAGTCTGTGATCGTGAGTATTAACTAACGAGCTCTAAAAACATCTAAGACTTAGTGCGTTACAGAAAATATAAAATACTGCTAAAATGTAAGACACCACGATACACTGGGGGGAGCTGAGCTTATTAAGAACTCTCCGGAAGAAGCGGCCACTCCGCGAGCGCCCGGCTTGTGCTGTGGTAGTAGTCTGGACAGGAGCATGGCGGCCCGCTCGCAGGCAAGTAGTTATTGCACAATCGCAAAGAGCTAGGTCTTCCTCGGTGGAAAGGGATGTGGGAAAGCCACCTTTTCCTTTTTTCCCACTTTAATTTTATAATAAGCTATTCTCAAATGCTTTAAGAATTTTGAATGATTCCTCATGTCTCCAAAATGCACAGCATTTTTCTGAGGGGTCTCAGAGGGTGGGACATGAGATGCCCGTTTTCTCAATGAAAGAGGCAGAAAACGGCTCAAGAGAAATGCATAGACGAATTAGAGAGGAATGAGAACTCTTCGAGGGGGATGGGGGCAGTTATTTCATCGGAGGGCTTTCTTTCAGATGAGAACAAAATCAGGACGCCCACTAATTTCAGAGGAGGGGAAAAGTCATGGCACGCAAAGTGGGCCCTTTGGGAGCCTTTGCAGCTGTCTGGCTCCACCCAAGGTGAGCAGGGCCCCGCCTCGGCCTGGGGGGAGCTTCCTTCTCCTGGGCTCATAGGGAGGGTGAGCCCACAGGCCCGAGACCAGCCCCACCTCACCCTCACAGCCGCCTGCAAGCAACTGGGTGTCTTGTTGGCTGTGCTTCTAGCCGCAGAAAGCTCTGCCCACATCTAAGCTCCCTCTGCACTTAACCACATTAAGGGGGAAAGGGGCTCCCCCATGACCTCCCTGGGGTGGGTCCTCACGCCACAGCCGGACTAAGAAACACTGTTGCTTTGCAAGATGGTTTTGACCAAATTTGTATGCAAGAGAAACAACAACAACAACAACAGCCAACTAAAACATGTCAACCCCTGTGAGCCTTGCAAGAAACCACTCTCACTGGGGAGCCGTAGCCCTGGCCAGGCCGCCGCACCCTCTCTGACCAGGGCTCGTTGAAACTGCATGAACCCAGAAGTCTTACCAGAGGCTCTAGGAGGCTTTGGGGAACTGAACTTTGCTTTTCTACATCTTCTCTGCAGCTCCTCACAGGAGTGTTCTTCAAATCGGCACTCCCTCACATTGGTAGATTTTTGTTCATTAACTCTCTCACTTAAAAAGTCAGACATGTAGAGACCACCAGTTTTTGAGTGGCTACTCTGGAGACAGGCGTCTTATTTTGCTGGAGAAGCCCCTCTGCCCCCCAGTCAGATCCCCAGACCCTTCAGTTTTTTTGTTTTTGTTTTTTTTTGTTTTTTTTTTTGTTTTGTTTTTTTTTTTTTTGGGTGGGGGAGGCAGGAGGGCAGGAGGCAGAAGACAGTAACCACTGGAGTGACAGCAAAATGCATTTACAACAACAACAACACAAAACAACAATACACTCCTGATAAGTACTTAAATGATTAACCTAATAATAAATAGAAGAGGATAGAAATTATTTTTTTTTCAAGGAAATATCCTTTTATAATTATCCTCACACACGCTGGCAGGTCAGTAGCAGTCAATCCATCTCAACAAGAAAAGGTTAAGTGCTGGAAGGGTTGGCTGTGGTCTCACACTCGGAGGTTCTCAGCTGCTGAGTCACAAACACCCCCACCCTGCCACCCAGCCAGCGTCCCGGCTGGCACCCTGCAGGCCTGGCTACTTGGTGGTCAGCGAGGGGCAGGCTGGGGGACTGGGGGGCTGGGGAAGCCTGTTTTCCCTTCAGTTCATGAACAAACAGAACTACAGTGAACAAACTCATCCACAACCTGAATCGTCCTGGTCTAAAGCTTACTTTGAGTTCATTTGGTGTGCAATACATTATCTCTTAAAAATGAAGAAAAACGATTTCTATTGCACAGAGCTTTTACACGTAGTCATCTATTTAAGTGCTTTCTGTTTAAAGCAACTATAAAAAAAAAGGAAAAAAGACAAAAGGAAAATGAAAAAGGGGAAAAAAAAAAAGGAACTATCAAACAAAAGCAGCCCCGTGCCACTTCAATGCGTCTTGCTGACGGAGTCTGGTTTCACCAGCGGAAGTCCCAATGCTTCCGTACACACTGTGCTTCTGATTCTTTTCCATGGGGATGTAGCCGTGACATTGGGATATAAGGCACCTTTCCTTTCTGATCACAGAAAGCTTGTTACATAGCACATAGCATATTTTGTAGTAGAAATTAAACCTAAATACTACAGAAATTACAGTAAAACAGACTATACTTAGCAGTATTGGATAAACTAAATGATCCATGAAAAGCAACTCAAAGGTATTTTAAACATTTAATAACAGGGGCATGGGGAAGTGCACATTTATGCATAGCCTAATGTCTTTCTCTCACTAGCCTTTTTCAGGATTCTTTGCCTACAATGCCCAACTTTTAAAGTTAGCATTTCGGAGACTAGGCGCTTTGGAAATGTCGTTAAAGCTAAATGTCACTTCATCCAAAAATGAAAATGGAGATGATGCCACTGTCAGTGTGGACACAGTATCTTTGGAGGGGAGGAGGCAATGGAAGAGTGGCAGCCAGGCCTGGGTGGGGGCAGTCTGTGCAAGTGGGACAGAGCAGGGGAATTGCATTTCCCTTCTCTTCCCCGGCCGGGGGTGAGGCTCACAGGCTGCTGGAGCAGCAAGACTCCAGGGGTGGGGGGTAGGGGGTGGCGGCTCGTTTTTGCTCAGCTCCTTGGCTGCTCCTCACACCCCGTCTTTTGAAGGCTTGATTTATCCTGAGGACTCTGGCCTCAGCTTTCAGCACACCTGTAAGCGGGGATCACAGGTTGAATCTTGTTTCTCTTTCTTTTCCTAATATGTTTCATTTACCAAATAGCAGAAATGGATGGGAATGGAAATGACATAGTTAAGTTGGACCACTCTCCTAGCAAGCCAAAGTGCTGGCCAGCCCACCATTCAGAGTCCTGGGAAAGACAACTACATAACTTGGGAGTCCCAGGCCACCATCTCGCCCCTCAGGGCAGCAGCTCTGCTTTGTGGGTCATAAATGCTCTTCTGATGCCATCGAGGTCCAAAAGAAACTGCAAAAGCACTGGGGGGAATTTCTGAATGTGAGCTTTGCCTGGTAAACGCCCAAGCACACGATGCGGGCATGAATCTTAGGCTCCCACTTCCAAATTCTTCCCGGCAGGCGAACACTTTGGCCACCAGGGTGGGTGAACCTACATCCAATCAGCAGCCCTGGGAGTTGCTTTTCTGCAGCACTGGGTATAAATTGGCATTTTCTTTTGGGAAGAGTCATGTGATTGAAGAAGGGGCAAGTGACCTGGAGAATGCCATATCCTCTCCTGTCCTTGAGATGCTTCCAAAGGAGTGTCACTGTGGAGCTGAATTCACACCCTCCCAGTGCCAGAGACAATAGAATTCCCTAAATGCCAGGTAGAAGCCCTGGGGGAGTGTCCTCACATGGCCATTTCGGGGCAGCCGAGGACAAGGGAAATGGCTATGATGGATCTTAACAGCTGAGCAGGAATGGGCAGAAAGCAAAGGCAAGCCAAAGACAAGGCCCTCTGAGGCCTGAGACCGCCCTCGTCTGCCAAGGAAACAGCTGCCAGAAGCTTCAGGAACAGGTGGAAGTCAAGAGAAAAATCCACGTGCCTCACAGAGCACAGATGTCTATCCATGTTGTGCTCACGACATAAAAGACGCCTGCCTACCAGGCCAAGATGCACCCATGGGTGCCGTTCTTCTAGCTTTTTCTCTTCCTGGAGCCCACTTGCTGCATGGTTCCGAGGGGTGTGGGATGAGGAGTGACATCAGGTGGGAGCATGGGTTAGTGAGGTAGACGGGAAGAAGTGAGGAGTGTGACAACACAGAGGCCACCCGGGGAGGGAGCCAAAACCCCAGCCCGAGGAAACGTGACTAAAAGCCCACCACACATGCCAGACCTCGCCTTGCTACGTTTTCCCAGCACAGCTGGCTTACTGGCCTCTGAAAGTAGGGACTTGGGATGGCTACAGACACCCCTGTTTTTATAGGCCTATTGAGAGGCGCCTGTCGCATGCATTTAAGGCAAAGACTATTGTTCTCCAGCTCTGGTTAAGTCACTATCACCATTTCACTTTGGGCTAATCCCAGAAGGATGTGCGTCTACTCCCCCTGGCTCCTCTGCTATTTTCTGTGAGGTTTGTTTTTCTACAATCAGAGGAATGACAAACATTGCATAGAATGTAGAGTTCATTGACCACCCCTGTACGAAAAGGTATGAGCTCAGGAGGACAGAGAAACCCAGTCTGACTTTAACTGGGAAGGCACCCTCCCGCAGCCTGAGTTGTCTGGTGACTCCTGCTCCAATGTTTCAGGGCATGGCTGCTACACGATCTTAGGAAAGTCAGTCGACACCAGGGCTTTCCCTGGGTTAAAGCAGGACTTGCCTTCTGCTTGGTTTGCTCATGAGCTGCACGACTGATGTGCCTTGGCCAAGGAGGCAGATGGGGTGTTTCCTTCCTCCTGGAGCTGGCCAGCTGGACCCAGGGCTGGGTGTGGGCGGGGAAGGTCCCTCACAGCCAGGGAGAGCACAGAGGAACACTGCCCAAAGCTCCGGAGCACTCTGGGTTTGGACCACCAACCAGCAAACCTGAATGACCCCACTGGACAGGATGGTTTTTAAATGCGGAGAAAACAAAGATGTCAACAGGAAGGAGGCGCGCAGGGAGGCGTTTGTGCTTTGGGAGTAAAGGGAGGCTGGAACGGTTATCTTTTTGCCTCAGTCCGTCTCAGGTATTTCACCAGACACAGTTGCCAGGGTTTTTGATAACAGTCATACGTGTCAAGATCCTGGCATTTCCTGGAAACTTCTCCCCAGCCTACATCCTGGGCCAGTAAGCGGACCATAAGCCACCTTCTGTTGTGATGTTCCTCAGGACAGGTCGGATTTGAGAATAACTGAGCTGAGCTAAACAGCTGTGGTAATCCTTTCCAAAGAAGAGCAGTCTGGTGGACAGAAACCACACACATCCTGACTAATCCAAAGTTCAAGGGCCGAGTTTACCTGGGAGCAGGGTGGTGGAAGCGAGTGGACACAGATCTAGGCTGCCATCCACATCGCTTCCACCACGGACACCACAGGGGAGTGTGGGCAGGAACCAAGGGTCAAGAGGCTGACTGTGAATACTGATTTTATGCTGAGCCTCCACTTAGTCCGCCAAGTAATGGCAAAAACCTTAAGTTATGAACACTGCCTCCAATTAACAAAAAGAAGCCATTTAAAATGGTATAATGGAGCTTGTAATTAAGTGTTAGTGTTTTATATGGAACCATTTTCCCCAAGGGAGAGGTACAAATCAGCTTTTTAAATTGATGGAGCAGAAAGAGGAGGAGATCAGGCTGCCCGCGGAAGCTACTGCTTGGAAGGCCAGCCAGCTGAAGGTAAACCCCGCGGAGAGGAAGCTGTTCAAGGCACTTGAATATTGCTTATCAAGATGAAAGATCAACCCTTGGCCTCAAATTGAGGGGAGCATTGAGGAGGAGGATGCTTCCCCCTGCCGACAGGTCTTGGTTATTTAGTGGCAGCTCTTAGAAGTATTACAGATAGTGATAGCTTAACACAAAGGAGCATTGGGTTGGGATTGCAATAAAAAAATAAATAAAGAAAACAAACAAACAAACAAACAAACAGAACTGCAAGCAAAATTTAACCAACTGATTGTATCGAGCACCCAGATGTAAGTCTGGCAAAAGAGACAGAATGGAAATCAACAATATCCTAGTTAAAACAACAACAGCAACAACAACAAAAATTACTAAATTGCTTGGAAGAGCCAAAGTGGCTGTTTTAGACTGTTACTATTTGGCCACTAGGATAGACAAATTTATACTTTTTCAATTTCCTCAAATTTAACAACTCTGTAAATAACAGTCAGGCCTTCAAAACAAAAACACCACCCTAATATTTCCTGTTAACTCCCTGCTTTTGATTCTGATGAAAATCAGATATTTAGTGATTCACCACATACGATGACAAAATTCCCTTGAGGTTTTTATGGAGAGGACACCACAGTACTTACTGTCAGGGGCTCTGCTACTCACTGTCCTAAAGGTCACTAATGCAAACTCGCTCTTCTTAATGTACCTGAATTGAGCCAGATGTTAATCCGTTTCCCCTTAAGCTCCTCCATTTTGAATTCTCTTCTCGTTGAACCAGATTTCAAGTTCAGAGGTCATGCAACCATCGAAAGACAAAACGGCCTGCCTCTCAGCCTCCTAGAGCCTTCTGAAAACTTCTTATTCATGAAAAGGCATTGTCTTTAGTGTAGTGACTCTTAAATTTATGAAAACTTGAACTAAGTGCTGCAGTTGCAGGTTAAAAGACTGTAAATGAAATATATAATTTCTAAAACGTCATGCAAGAAATGTGGTTTCACATCTTACAGTCAAAGTCCTACAAGTTAATTAATACAAGCACACTGAGGTGTAATAGCGGGAGCATACCTCTAAAATTATAACTCCCTCCCACCCCCCCAATCAAAAAAGATAATATTAATTAAACTTAAGAAATAATGAATGCACCATTAAAATGTCATCCAAAGATGTTGACCTAAGACAAAGGTTTCAATGATACACAATATGGTCAAAAAGTTTTCAATCAGTAATATACAGTATGACAACTACATCTTGTAAATTATACCCAATACTGCCGGCAGTCTATCCCTCTAAAGAATATTTGCCCCTTTCATCCCTTCCTAACAATCAGATAATAAAATACAGCACCTATAAATAAGCAAAAAAAAAAAATAATATATATATATATACCGAAATCATCTATTGTTAGTTTAAAGATATGGCAATAAAGGAGTCTAAATTAGCAAACTTGTAGAAGCCATAACTGATAAAACAGCTTATTGAAAAAAGGTGGCAGTAATGCACTCTATGTGTGCACAGGTACTTAAGAAAATACACAGACGTATAAAACCGCATACACGCACACACGCACGCTCTCATCCACCTCTATTCTCACGCGTATACACATAGACAACAGGAGGAGTCAGAGACAAGTTAGACTTTTGATTTGTACTTCGACTGCCCTAAAAGACTAAGTAAAAGACTGCATAAAAGAATGTTCCAAGAGGCAAAACGAATGAAGGGCCAATGGTCTGGTCTGGAAGTGAAGAGCATCAACGTTTTGGTGTGAGTTTGGGCCATCTCTACAGGGGTGGGAGCAGTGCCCAGACTGCCACGTTCTCTCTTCTGCAGGGAAGGAAGCTTCCCACGACGTCAACAGTCATCAGTGCTTGTGGTGGGAAGAAAGGGAAAGAGAGAGTGCTCGCGAGCCCTGCCCAGGCCCAGGGAGCGGCGTCCCCTGGTGGGGCTCAGTCCATCAGGCGCCTGGGAGAGTGGTGTGAGGTGTGGTGCCTTCTGTGCCAAGGAAAGATTGCTGTCTAAGAGGGTGGGCCCCATTTGGCCCCAGAACTGTCGGCTGCAACCTTAGCGGCCTACTCTTTCCTCCTTTTCTTTAAATGCTCACACATGTGCAGATGCACTATCACAGACGTAGACACCATAAGTTAAACAAAATGAATGGGTACATGCTACAGTTCTAACTTGTCTCCTAAACCTCCGAGATATGAGGTCTGATCAGCGTGCTCTGCGGTCAGAGGTTAAAAAGCAGATTATAAAATACCTAAATTCGGATCTTTTCTTTTTGTCCTGATTTGGCCTAGAATGGAGTGTATTAAACAGACTCTGGTCAGCAAAAGCCCAGAGTCAGTTAAAGCTATGGATCAATGTGCACTACATGTCAGGATTCTATTCACGTACAAGAAAACACTACGTCAGCTACCACAAAATCAGATAATTTTCCTGATGTGACTTTTCTTTTTGTTAAAAAATATGTGGAGTAAATGTGTTCTATTTTAATTCAAAGTTTCAAACGAGAAGATTCTTTTCTTGAAAATATTTAGGAATCCAAACTAGTGTGTTTAGAGTCGGTTTGACTGTGCAATCTCTTAGTGGCAACTGAACAGCTACAAAAACTTTCTTTTTTAATTTTTCTGAAAAATCCCCCCCCCCCCTTTCCTGGTTTAAGAAGATAATAGTGTATTATCGCTCTGAAGCCATTAGATGGCAGATAAAAAGCCCCCTTTTAATATGTGGGTTTGATTTCTTTTTTTTAAAGCCCACACGAAAAGAGGAGGGCGCAAGGCAAAGCTGTAAGAGTTATTCCAGAACCTGTGGAAATCACTTAGGGCAATAAAAAAAACACTTCAGGGTACAAAAAAGCTCGACTACACATTTCCGTTTTCTTCCTTGAAAACACGACATAGATTGGGCTTAATGCTCCTTTGTTTTCTATATGCACCTTGGCCTATGGCGATTTTGCCCTGTGGCCCGCAGGGCGGTAAGTGCGCAACACGGTCCAGGCTGCGGAGTCGGCACCCGCCCCGCTGCCCGGTGAGCCCGGCTCGGCCAGACGCGGCCCGGCTCGGCCAGACTGGACGCGGCTCGGCCTGGCCCGATGGGCGGGCGGCGCCTCTCAGAACTCCCATTCGATGGGCTCCTCCCGGCTGGCAGCCTTCTCCAGGCGGTGGATTATGCTGTTCAAGTTCGCGGCCTTCTTCTTCCTCAAGGGGTTGTCCCGCGAGTCCCTGGCGCCCGCCGCCTCCGGGAGGCCGAAGAGGCTCTGCAGTGAGCTGGGCCTGCGGGCGGCCGCGGGCGCGCTGGTGCTTGGCAAAGCGGAACTCCTGTCGGCGCCGTCCCGGGCCCTGCAGGGGCCCTCCCCCGGCGGGGCGGCTGAGGTAGCGGCGTCCTCCCTGGCCGCAGGGACGGAGGCGGGGTTTGGCACGGGCCCCGGGCCGTCCGCTGGACCCTCGGGCGGCGGCGGCGCTCGGGGTCGGCCCTCTTCGTCGGCATCGTCCGAGGCCACGGTCCCCAAGGGCGGCGGCTCTGCTTTCTCCGCGGGCCGCGGCGCTTCCTCCCGCTCCTCCGGGGCTGTGGCCGCCTCGGCCGGCCCTCCCTGAGACTTGGCGGCGGCCGCAGGGCCGCCTGACTCCTCGTTGTCCGCGGCGCCCGAGCCCTCGGCAGCTTCCACACCATCGCAGCTGTCGCCCTCGGAGCTGGGCGCTGGCCGGCTGCTTCGGGCCGACGGGGAGTCACTGGCCCCGGCCTGGCCCTGGCTCCCGGCCTGAATCTCCTCAATGAACAGTTCTCTGCGGATCCGAGACCTACGAGACAAGAGCAGGGAGTGTGCCATGAGGTGGCTGCTGTGCACAAGCAGACACAGGCCCCTTCCCGCGGAGCGCCATCCCTGTTCCACCCCTTCTTTCCTCTGCACCGAATCTCACACTCCCACCCAGTCTGCAAGCCCCCTCCACCCCCACCACTCACCGAGCAGAGCCAGAGCTTCCGAGGGCCCCAGTTTCTGCTTGTGAGTCCTAGCCTACACGGGAGCCTGAGCAAAGGCCCCACGGTTTCCCAACCTCTGTGCTTTTGCATAAGTTGTCCCTTGGTTGGAGTGCCAGTCCCTCTTCAATAATACGATGGAGCACCAATGTTACTTATTTAAAGGCACCGTCTCCTCACACTCCATCCTACCCACCTCCAACTAGGCTGTGTGAATGGCCAGGCCCCATTTACTCTTTGCACACCCCAGGCCTTGCATGGTGCTTATTGGTATACAGTAATAAATGCTGACTGAATTAATACATGAAAATGCATGATGAATGATAAACACTGCTTCCTCATCAGGACTTCATGAGAGAGAATCAATTTTTAGTGCCCAAAGTGAAATCTGCACCATCCAGCTCTGAGCCAGGTCATCATGGGCTCTGGTCAGGCTGAAGTGGGATTCCATCAAATTACATTTCAACTAATTTCCTCTTTTGAAAGGAAAAGACCAGGGAAGGGTCACTTTTGATCAAGTAGGAAGGAAAGCAAATATGTGCTCCAACTACATCAAGCATGTTTTAATCAAGCTGAGTACAGCTGACTGAAAAATGTGCTCCAGAACTTTGTTGGGTCGGAAGGAAATAGTTGGGGCCCTAGCCTTCGCTGTTTGGGAGACTTTAGTGGTATCATGAAAGGACTCCTGTTAAGCCTTTTTGTCACCAAAGTTTCTCCTCCCATGCTGACAGCACTAAGCTCAATGACAAGTCTCTCTAGGTATTTATTCCAAAGAGTTGAAAAAACCAACTGTTGGTGAAAAATCATCTTCTGGCAAATTAGCATCAAGCCCAGGGTCCTGCAGAAAGCTCTTGGGTTAGGTATTCATGAAAATATTTTCTGCAGACATGTAACTCAATGAAGGTAATGTTTCTTGAGACCCTACTGTATGCTAGGTCCTGTGCTGGATGTTGGGAGTGGTGGAGCCAGGGAGAATCTGGCTGTAGTTCAGTCCAGTATGTCAGAACTCTGGTGGTGGTTATCTGCTACATAGTTATTTGGTCCCTGCATAGGGTGAGCTCTGACTTGTCCCGAAGCCCCTGAAAGTTCCCAGGGGTATCAAAAAATTTCCTTCCTTCCCTGGAGCTACTGTGGGAACTTCCTTTAACAGGTTTCTGGGCATTTTGCTGGGAGGCAGACCTGCTCTTCACTAGCTTTCAAGTCCCATGGCAGCTGTAAAAATGCCAGTTTGGGTGAACAACCGATCCCATCCCACCCTGGTTAGGGAGGTGGGAGTCTAGTCAGGCAGCTAAGGGTTTGGTCCCAGCCAGGCCCACAGGCACATGAAGTACTAATTCTGATTCTCAGGGCCAGACTGACCCAGAATAGGGCACAGGATTTGTGGAACCAGGCAAATCTGGGTTTGAAATCTGGCTTTGTTACTTTACGACTTGAGCAACTTGGATAATTTCCTTAAGCTTTTAGAGCTTCTGTTTTCTTATCTAAAAAATAGAGAGGAAATAGTATCTCCTTTGCAGAGATGTGAAGGTTAAATAAAAA